>BTCW01000012.1:122500-210000 GCA_033239725.1 Echinochloa phyllopogon | reverse complement strand
CGAAGTCAAAGCAGATGCATCAGCACCAGTAATTGGCTGCCCGGCTATCAAGTGATGTGACATACTACTGTGTTGAGGCTATCCCAGCTCAACCTGATCAATCGGCTATCCATCCTCCCACGTCTAATATCGTGGAAGTGCCATATGTGGATGGCAATTGTTTAGTTAAAGAGAACTTGAATCCCGCTAAAGTGATTTATCAAATGGAACTATATATGGCATTTTGAAACTGAAAGCACAAGCAAGTGAATCCAGGGAAATGATTCGCACTACGAAATAGGTCGATCTCTCATATTTCTTAATAGAGGAGAGGAATTTCATCATCTCTTTACTCACCATTGGCTAGAGGGGATAAGCCTCGTCATTATCTTCTTTCTATAGATTTCTTTCTAGACTTGAAGGTGTGCAAGAAGCTGGAGTCTTAGCAGCAGTCTTCCATAGCACGTATACCTCCTTGTCTTGTGGTCTATCCTGCCAATAAGCCGGGGCGCGGAGCGACGAAGCGATCCCGCTTTTTGACTTCTTATCTTGACTTTCCAAACGTTACTCTTTGATCTCAAGTGCTCTTCAGCCAGAATCGAAAACCAGCACTTCCTAGGCTAAAAACTAAGCCTTATTTCCTTCTTCTCATGCTGCTCATACACCCATGAGCTTAGAAATCCATTTCACATTGATCTACGCAAGCCAAGGCACCCGTGGAACCGAATTGCATTGCTCCGCGGACCCCCTTCTCTTATTCGCATTTCCTGCTTACTATTGAATCCCGGTTGTTCAATCCTTTGATAACCAGGGTCATTCTTTGCTAAAGAGAAATGATCACTATGGGTCAGACTCAATAGAATTGGATCCATTCCAAATAGCGAGAATTAGGATTCTTGATCCCTCTCAATCTCTCTTTCAATTCGAGGATCCAGAGAGGTGTTTTCATAGTCATCTCCGAATATTTGCCATCTCCGAATATTTGCCATCTCCGAATATTTTCGATTTCATTTTTCTATGATATGTCTTTCTATATGAAAATTGGTTATTTACGATGTACGATGATCCCTGTTAAGCATCCATGGCTGAATGGTTAAAGCGCCCAACTCATAATTGGTAAATTTGCGGGTTCAATTCCTGCTGGATGCACGCGAACGGGAACGTTCCATAAGTCTATTGGAACTGGCTCTCTATCTATGGAATCTCATCCATCATCCATACATAACGAATTGGTATGGTATATTCATACCATAACATAAGAACAATAAGAACTCGAATTCTTATCGATACTGGAACTCAGAGCATAGGAGGGAAAGTCGATTTATGGACGGAATCAAATACGCAGTATTTACAGAAAAGAGTCTTCGTTTATTGGGAAAGAATCAATATACTTCTAATGTCGAATCGGGATTCACTAAGACAGAAATAAAGAATTGGGTCGAACTCTTCTTTGGTGTTAAGGTAGTAGCTATGAATAGCCATCGACTACCCGGAAAGGGTAGAAGAATGGGACCTATTCTGGGACATACAATGCATTACCGACGTATGATCATTACCCTTCAACCGGGTTATTCTATTCCACTTCTAGATAGAGAAACGAACTAAAGGAGAATACTTAATAATACGGCGAAACATTTATACAAAACACCTATCCCGAGCACACGCAGGGGAACCGTAGACAGGCAAGTGAAATCCAATCCACGAAATAAATTGATCCATGGACGGCACCGTTGTGGTAAAGGTCGTAATGCCAGAGGAATCATTACCGCAAGGCATAGAGGGGGAGGTCATAAGCGCCTATACCGTAAAATTGATTTTCGACGGAATCAAAAAGACATATCTGGTAGAATCGTAACCATAGAATACGACCCTAACCGAAATGCATACATTTGTCTCATACACTATGGGGATGGTGAGAAGAGATATATTTTACATCCCAGAGGGGCTATAATTGGAGATACTATTGTTTCTGGTACAAAAGTTCCTATATCAATGGGAAATGCCCTACCTTTGAGTGCGGTTTGAACTATTGATTTACGTAATTGGAAGTAACCAATTAGGTTTACGACGAAACCTAGAAATCGATCACTGATCCAATTTGACTACCTCTACGGGATAGACCTCAACAGAAAACTGTTGAGTAACGGCAGCAAGTGATTGAGTTCAGTAGTTCCTCATAGAAAATTATTGACTCTAGAGATATGGTAATATGGAGAAGACAAAATTGTTTGAAGCACGCACAGAACCGGAAGCGCCCCTTGTTTCAAAGAGAGGAGGACGGGTTATTCACATTTAATTTGATGGTCAGAGGCGAATTGAAAGCTAAGCAGTGGTAATTAAGACCCCCGGGTGAAAATAGGGATGTCTCCTACGTTACCCATAATATGTGGAAGTATCGACGTAATTTCATAGAGTCATTCGATCTGAATGCTACATGAAGAACATAAGCCAGATGACGGAACGCGGAGACCTAGGATGTAGAAGATCATAACATGAGCGATTCGGCAGATTTGGATTCCTTTTCTATATATCCACTCATGTGGTACTTCATCATACGATTCATATAAGATCCATCTGTCTAGAGATCGTCATATACATCTAGAAAGCCGTATGCTTTGGAAGAAGCTTGTACAGTTTGGGAAGGGGTTTTTTGAGAAAAAAGAAGAATCTACTTCAACCGATATGCCCTTAGGCACGGCCATACATAACATAGAAATCACACGTGGAAGGGGTGGGCAATTAGCTAGAGCAGCAGGTGCTGTAGCGAAACTGATTGCAAAAGAGGGTAAATTGGCCACTTTAAGATTACCATCTGGGGAGGTCCGTTTGGTATCCCAAAACTGCTTAGCAACAGTCGGACAAGTGGGTAATGTTGGGGTGAACCAAAAAAGTTTGGGTAGAGCCGGATCTAAGTGTTGGCTAGGTAAACGCCCCGTAGTAAGAGGGGTAGTTATGAACCCTGTGGACCACCCCCATGGGGGCGGTGAAGGGAAAGCCCCCATTGGTAGAAAAAAACCCACAACCCCTTGGGGTTATCCTGCGCTTGGAAGAAGAACTAGGAAAAGGAAAAAATATAGTGATAGTTTTATTCTTCGTCGCCGTAAGTAAATACGTAACTAGGAATATGGAAAATTGCATTTTTGGGATTTGCAATAATGCGATGGGCGAACGACGGGAATTGAACCCGCGCATGGTGGATTCACAATCCACTGCCTTGATCCACTTGGCTACATCCGCCCCTTATCCAGCTAAAGGATTTTCTCTTTTTTCCATTCATCATTATTCTATTTATTCTGACCTCCATACCTCGATCGAGATAGTGGACATAGGATGCCACTCTTTAAAATGAAAAAAGGAGTAATCAGCTGTGACACGAAAAAAAACGAATCCTTTTGTAGCTCGTCATTTATTGGCAAAAATAGAAAAGGTCAATATGAAGGAGGAGAAAGAAATAATAGTAACGTGGTCCCGGGCATCTAGCATTCTACCCGCAATGGTTGGCCATACAATCGCGATTCATAATGGAAAGGAACATATACCTATTTACATAACAAATCCTATGGTAGGTCGCAAATTGGGGGAATTCGTGCCTACTCGGCATTTCACGAGTTATGAAAGTGCAAGAAAGGATACTAAATCCCGTCGTTAACTGAATTCAGAATAGAAAGATTCAGAATAAACAAAATTTATAGGATTCAAATAAAGTAAAGGTAGGCAGTTAATAACCTTATTTATGACAAGTTTCAAATTGGTAAAGTATACCCCTAGGATAAAGAAGAAAAAGAACGGGTTAAGGAAACTCGCAAGAAAAGTTCCAACCGATCGTCTACTTAAATTCGAACGGGTTTTCAAAGCACAAAAACGCATACATATGTCTGTTTTCAAAGCACAAAGAGTTCTTGATGAGATTCGCTGGCGTTACTACGAGGAAACCGTTATGATACTGAACCTCATGCCTTATCGAGCATCTTATCCCATCTTAAAGTTGGTTTATTCGGCAGCAGCAAATGCTACTCATTATAGGGATTTCGACAAAGCGAGTTTATTCATCACTAAAGCCGAAGTCAGTAGGAGTACTATTATTAAAAAATTCAGACCTCGAGCTCGAGGACGTAGTTATTCTATAAAAAAAACCATGTGTCATATAACAATTGTACTAAATATAGTAAAGAAATCTAAATAATCTTTAGATCAATCCAAGATTTCGATTCCCAATAAAAAAAGAAATAGAATAGAAAAATATGGGACAAAAAATAAATCCACTCGGTTTCAGACTTGGTACAACCCAAAATCACCATTCCTTTTGGTTCGCACAACCAAAAAATTATTCTGAAGGTCTACAGGAAGACAAAAAAATACGGAATTGTATCAAGAACTATATACAAAAGAATAGGAAAAAAGGCTCGAATAGAAAAATAGAATCAGACTCAAGTTCTGAAGTAATTACACATATAGAAATTCAAAAAGAAATCGATACAATCCACGTCATAATCCATATTGGATTCCCAAATTTATTAAAGAAAAAGGGAGCAATTGAAGAATTAGAGAAAGATCTCCAAAAGGAAGTTAATTCTGTAAACCAGAGACTTAATATTGCTATCGAAAAGGTTAAAGAACCCTATAGACAACCTAATATTCTTGCGGAATATATAGCTTTCCAATTAAAAAATAGAGTTTCATTCCGAAAAGCTATGAAAAAAGCCATTGAATTAACTAAAAAAGCAGACATAAAGGGAGTAAAAATCAAAATAGCGGGTCGTTTAGCAGGGAAAGAAATTGCACGTGTGGAATGCATCAAAAAGGGCAGACTGCCCCTCCAAACAATTCACGCTAAAATTGATTATTGCTGCTATCCAATTCGAACTATCTATGGAGTATTAGGTGTAAAAATTTGGATATTCGTAGAAGAAGAATAACTAACGCAGTCTTCCTATTCTGCCCTGTGATAGAATAAAAAAGACAAGAACTTTATTTTATTTTTCCAAAAATCCCTAAAAAAAAGAAGAAATTATACCTCTTTCTATAAGATTTAATGAAAATTGATAAATCTTTTAATATAATTGCTATGCTTAGTGTGTGACTCGTTAGTTTTTTCTTTAGGGTCAAAAATGGAGATTGAAAAAAAAAATTGGCTGAACCCTACTAAAAATAGAAAAAAACTTAGTAATTATAGAAAATTAACTAATAACCAACCTATTGCTTCGTATTGTCGAGATCCTAACTAAGAAACAGTCACTATGTGAATAAATACATCTATAAAAAATGAGTAGATCTATCATATAGTTGTAGCAACTGCATTTTTTTCTCTACAAAAGAAACCTGATTCTAGGCTGTGAAGCAAAACTAAAGGGATGTGGATAAAAGGAGGGATGATAGATAGAAAGAAGAAGAATAAGAAAGATATATGATTCCAATGTGTATGGTCTATGAATTACATCGTAAAAAAAGCAATGTGATAAAGCATCAATATAATAAAATAATAAAAAAAAGAGAGAATTCGAAATCGTAACTTTTGAAACAACAAATAAAAATTTAAAGAAATAAAAAAGAGCAGCCCGCGTTAATAAAACTGAGAAAATTGACTCGGAAAGAACTTTTTTGAAAGCTCCATTGCAGGATTCAAACCTAACCATTAAAGGAGAAGCTGTGGGAACGACAAAACCTATGACGGCATCGGATTTTATTGAAACGAATCCTAACGCTTCATTGGGTGGGATGGCGGAACAAACCAAAAAAATGGCTTTATTTGATAAGGTTCTAAATTAACAAATAAGACAGGAAAGAGTAAATATTCGCCCGCGAAATATTAGAATACTTTACCACGATTCAATAAGAATAAAAATAAGGAGATTCAAAAAAAAAAGAAAGATTTTTTTTATATAAATATAGAATTTGAATATATTCTAGATCTTCTTTCTTGACTATATATTTTTCTATTTTAAGAAAGTAAAAAAAACCAACTTTTTCCATTATATATTGATGCGTATCTATCCATAATATTCCAAAATATTATGGAATTAGAGAAATTCGCACGCTTTCTCATTTAATTCGTGAGGAGCTGGATGAGAAGAAACTCTCATGTCCAGTTTTGCAGTAGAGATGGAACTAAGAAAGAACCATCGACTATAACCCCAAAAGAACTAGATTTCGTAAACAACATAGAGGAAGAATGAAGGGAAAATCCTGCCGAGGCAATCGTATTTGTTTTGGTAGATATGCTCTTCAAGTACTTGAACCCGCTTGGATCACCGCGAGACAGATAGAAGCAGGACGAAGAGCAATGACACGATATGCACGTCGTGGTGGAAAAATATGGGTGCGTATATTTCCCGACAAACCGGTTACAATAAGACCCACAGAAACACGTATGGGCTCGGGAAAGGGATCCCCTGAATATTGGGTAGCCGTTGTTAAACCGGGTCGAATACTTTATGAAATGAGCGGAGTATCCGAAACTGTAGCTAGAGCAGCTATCTCTATAGCTGCCAGTAAAATGCCCATACGAAGTCAATTTCTTCGATTAGAGATATAGAACCCCAAAAAGGAGTATTGAAGATAAAAAACCCCAGGTTTGTCTTTCTGGAAAGACAATATTTCTTTCATCCTTTTGCATTGAAATAACAAATTGAAATCAAAATAATATGATTCAACCTCAGACCCTTTTAAATGTAGCAGATAACAGTGGAGCTAGAAAATTGATGTGTATTCGAGTCATAGGAGCCGCTGGTAATCAGCGATATGCTCGTATTGGTGATGTTATTGTTGCTGTAATCAAAGACGCAGTGCCCCAAATGCCTCTAGAAAGATCCGAAGTAATTCGAGCTGTAATTGTACGTACATGTAAAGAATTCAAATGCGAAGATGGTATAATAATACGCTATGATGACAATGCAGCAGTTATCATTGATCAAAAAGGAAATCCAAAAGGAACTCGAGTTTTTGGCGCGATTGCCGAAGAATTGAGAGAATTGAATTTTACTAAAATAGTTTCATTAGCCCCTGAAGTATTATAAACACTAGTAGACGAGATATAGATCAAAGAAAAAATTAGTAGATTGTGTCTCACGTATATGCGTTAAAATCCAAAATGAAAAGAAAAAGGAAAACATGTTGATTATAGAAAAATTAGGAGGAACCTAGAATTAGAGTCTTATGGGCAAGGACACTATTGCTGATTTACTAACCTCTATAAGAAACGCAGACATGAATAAAAAAGGAACTGTTCGAGTAGTATCCACAAATATTACCGAAAACATTGTTAAAATACTTCTACGAGAGGGTTTTATTGAAAGTGTTCGGAAACATCAGGAAAGTAACAGATATTTCTTGGTTTCAACTTTGCGATATCAAAAGAGAAAGACTAGAAAGGGAATATATAGAACTAGAACTTTTTTAAAGCGTATCAGCCGACCTGGCTTACGAATTTATGCCAACTATCAAGGAATTCCTAAGGTTTTGGGCGGAATGGGAATTGCTATTCTTTCTACCTCTCGAGGTATAATGACAGATCGAGAAGCTCGACTAAACAGAATTGGGGGAGAAGTCTTATGTTATATATGGTAATGGCCTCCCCTATAGTACCCGAATTCTATCTCGAACTTCCTATTTTGAAAATAAAAATCGAAAAATAGGAGAAAAAAATATGACAGAAAAAAAAAATTGGAGAGAAAAAAAAACCCGAGAGAAGCAAAAGTTACTTTCGAAGGTTTAGTTACGGAAGCCCTACCCAACGGAATGTTCCGCGTTCGCCTAGAGAATGACACCATCATCCTGGGCTATATTTCAGGAAAGATCCGGTCTAGCTCTATACGAATACTGATGGGGGATAGGGTCAAAATTGAAGTAAGTCGTTATGATTCCAGCAAGGGGCGTATAATTTATAGACTTCCCCATAAGGATTCAAAGCGTACCGAAGACTCGAAGGATACTGAAGATTTGAAGGATACCAAAGATTCAAAGGATTAGGTTTTTCTAGGGTAATAACTTCCAAGTTTCAAAATTTAAGTGAAGAGACTTATTTTTTCCAAAAGAATAGATTCATAGTTATAAGAAAGGAATACCTATATATGAAAATAAGAGCTTCCGTTCGTAAAATTTGTACAAAATGTCGACTGATTCGCAGGCGTGGGCGAATTAGAGTCATTTGTTCCAATCCGAAACATAAACAAAGACAGGGGTAATCTTTCGAAAAAGGAGCTTTTCTTTCTAAAAAGTAAAAAAAAGTACCTACGGAAATGTCTAAATTCCAAATAAAAAAATGAGAGTAAAGGATCTATTTTACCCTGAAACGGATATCTTTGTATCTTTTTTTCTTTTTGTTACTTCTAACTCATATTTATGAGATAATAAAATATGACAAAAGCTATACCAAAAATAGGTTCACGTAAGAAAGTGCGTATTGGTTTGCGTAGGAATGCCCGTTTTAGTTTACGGAAGAGTGCACGTAGAATAACAAAAGGGGTTATTCATGTTCAAGCCAGTTTCAACAATACCATTATAACCGTTACAGACCCACAAGGTCGGGTGGTTTTCTGGTCCTCCGCAGGTACTTGTGGATTCAAAAGCTCAAGAAAAGCATCACCCTATGCTGGTCAAAGAACAGCAGTAGATGCAATTCGTACAGTGGGTTTGCAACGAGCAGAAGTTATGGTAAAAGGTGCTGGTAGTGGAAGAGATGCCGCATTACGGGCCATTGCTAAAAGTGGTGTACGGTTAAGTTGTATACGCGATGTAACACCTATGCCGCATAATGGATGTCGACCTCCTAAAAAAAGACGTCTGTAAAAAAATGAAACCGCTTTCAAGAGAAATAAACGATTCAATGATCAAATAATAATACTAGTCTGTTATGGTTCGAGAGGAGGTAAGAGGATCCACCCAAACACTAGAGTGGAAGTGTGTTGAATCAAGAGTAGATAGTAAGCGTCTTTATTATGGTCGTTTCATTCTGTCCCCGCTTAGAAAAGGTCAAGCAGACACTGTCGGTATTGCCTTGCGAAGAGCTTTACTTGGAGAAATAGAAGGAACATGTATCACACGCGCCAAATTTTGGAACGTCCCACACGAATATTCTACAATAGTAGGTATTGAAGAATCCATACAAGAAATTTTACTAAATTTGAAAGAAATTGTATTGAGAAGTAATCTCTATGGAGTTAGAGACGCATCAATTTGCGTCAAAGGTCCTAGATACATAACCGCTCAAGATATAATCTTACCGCCTTCCGTAGAAATCGTTGATACGACACAACCTATAGCTAACTTGAGAGAGCCCATTGATTTCTATATTGAGTTACAGATCAAGAGAGATCGCGGATATCATACGGAACTCAGAAAGAACTCCCAAGATGGAAGTTATCCTATAGATGCTGTATCCATGCCTGTTCGAAATGTGAATTATAGTATTTTTTCTTGTGGGAATGGAAATGAAAAACACGAGATACTTTTTCTAGAAATATGGACGAATGGAAGTTTAACTCCTAAAGAAGCGCTTTATGAAGCTTCTCGTAATTTGATTGATTTATTTCTTCCTTTTCTACACGCAGAGGAAAAGGGCACTAGTTTCGAAGAAAAAAAAAACAGGTTTACTCCATCCTTTTTAACCTTTCAAAAAAGAATCACTAATCTAAAGAAAAACAAAAAAGGAATTCCATTGAATTGTATTTTTATTGATCAATTAGAATTGCCTTCTAGAACGTATAATTGTCTCAAAAGGGCCAATATACATACACTATTGGACCTTTTGAGTAAAACTGAAGAAGATCTTATGCGAATTGACAGTTTTCGTATAGAAGATGGAAAACTGATATGGGACACTCTAGAGAAGCATCTCCCAATTGATTTACCTAAGAACAAGTTCTCGCTTTAAATCCATTGCAATTTTTTCCTCTTCTTCCTTTTCTTTTTACTCTAACTCAAAAAAAAAGAAAGCAATTTTGCATTTTTGGCACAATCTATATTTTCGCGAAATGGATCATAATAAAATAGATTTTAGGTATCTAGGGAAGATTCACTTGGAAGTAACTATTTCCTAGATACCCATGCGGGGTGCTTCGCGGTTGAATGAATCAACTCGAAAAATCCCTAAAAAAGACCTAAAGTTAAGGATTTATCAATGGGTAATGTTGCTCCAATACCTAACCAAAGAGCTACTGCAGTACCGATTAAAAAAACGGTCGTAGCTACTGGGCGACGAAATGGATTTTGGAATTTATTGACATTCTCTAGAAAGGGTACTGTCAATAAGCCCGTTGGCACAGAAACCATTAAGAGAACGCCCAATAACTTATTGGGTACTGTACGGAGTATTTGAAATACGGGAAAGAAGTACCACTCGGGTAATATTTCCAGAGGAGTTGCAAACGGATCCGCCGGTTCACCAATCATTGACGGCTCGAGAACCGCTAAACCTACATTACACGCAATAGTACCTAGAATTACTACTGGAAAAATGTATAAAAGATCGTTGGGCCACGCGGGTTCCCCGTAATAATTATGTCCCATCCCTTTAGCTAATTTTGCTCTTAATACAGGATCATTTAAGTCAGGTTTCTTTGTTATTGGGATAGGTGAATTCTTTAGGATCCATCCCCCAAAGGAACCGGACATGAGAATTTTTCATCATCCGGCTCGAGCAAGAATGAAAGAAATAAGACTGTGGAAGATCCACAATAGAATAGGGTATATAATGACTCAATGACTCAAGGTAAGAAAAGCTTTATCAGATTATCTTTTCCGAAGTTGCGCCTATAACTACTAGAATCCTATTCTTATGCGTAAATGCTCAATATCCAAGTGGGCTTACAAATTTGATCATGATCAATTGCTTTGTGGATTGTCTCTTAATTAGTTGGTGTTTATCCTCTCAATATCGTAAGTTTCTTACGTCCAAACAAAGTATTTACTTGTTACTAATAAAAAATCAAAAAGTTTAGCCTACGTTCTTCCTTAGATCCCTTCTTTTACTCCGATAGTATTGCGGATCGAAATCGATGCAAAGAAAATGAATGCATTTCCATACTATAATAAAAAGTAAGTGTAATAAATATAGAATTGGATCATATCACATGACTTATTCGATTTATACTCTATGGGATCTTCCGGAGCCTGTTCATGGATGACATAGTTGGGGTATGATCATAGAAAATATTCTCCTCGAGTGAACCAGCCTATCCTTCCTAGATAGGGGACTTACATGTTGATTGGATGCGGAGACACCTTTGGTCGTGAATTCTAATGTGGCAGATCCAATTCTCTATCTGCATGGCCAAATTAATAATTCAAGTCACACACTCCCATAATCCGCCTTATTTTCTTTCGTAAAATTAACTTCAACTATAACTATTTGTATTGTATCAAAATACTTCGAAGTTGAAGAGAAGTATCCAAATGACATGTCTTATTTTACAATAACCCATGTTTGTAGCAATGAAATACCACAACCTACCCTATATGATATATGAGAATTAGAATTCTCTATGATATGCCTTCCTTATAAAGGACCCGAAATACCTTGCTTACGTATCATTGGAAAGTGCATTAACATAAATACGGCAGTAAGCAGAGGCAGTACAAAGGTATGTAAACTATAAAAACGAGTCAAAGTGGATTGGCCCACACTCGCACTTCCACGTAATAATTCCACTAAAGGGGATCCTATTACCGGAATCGCTTCAGGTACACCTGTCACAATTTTGACTGCCCAATAACCAATTTGATCCCAAGGCAAAGAATAACCAGTTACACCAAATGATGCAGTCAATACAGCCAAAACCACACCTGTGACCCAAGTTAATTCACGGGGTTTTTTAAACCCACCTGTGAGATACACACGAAATACGTGCAGGATCATCATTAGAACCATCATACTTGCTGACCATCGATGAACTGATCGGATTAACCAACCAAAGTTGGCCTCCGTCATTATATATTGAACGGAGGAAAAAGCCTCTGTAACGGTTGGTCGGTAGTAAAAAGTCATAGCAAAACCGGTAGCTACTTGTACTAGAAAACAAGTAAGTGTAATTCCCCCTAAACAATAAAATATGTTGACATGAGGAGGAACATATTTACTAGTTATATCATCCGCAATTGCCTGAATCTCAAGACGTTCCTCAAACCAATCATATACTTTATTGAGATAGGTAACTAGCCCGACTCCCCCTCCGAGAACCGTATATGAAAATTTCATCTCGTACGGCTCAAGCAGAAACATACAAATTTTCAGCGGATATTAGAAAAAAAGTTCAAAACTTCATCAGCCACGGTATTCGATCGATTTGCCTTGAAGATATGAAATAAGAAAAATCCAGAATTTATTCTTTGTGATGATAATGCCAAAAAATCTCAAGTAGGCTCATCTGGATTTCTTTCCCGTATGTTGATCATTAGAGGCCTCTTGACTTTTCTCTTCCCTATTTTTTATTTATTTGATTTTTTTACTTGTAAAAAGATCAAATAAAAATTTATAGTGGTTTTCTGATAGAAATTATCTTGTTGCGATCCTATGAATCAGTTCAATTAAAACCTTAGATTCACACTAGAGCCACGATGATTGAGTCTCAAGCTAAACAAAAGGCAAGGGTTCTTCGAATAAGAACCGCTTGATGATCATTTATTGAAAAAGAAAAAAGTTTTCTTTTGGGCAAACAAAATTGGAAGGAAGAAAATTTCTTTTTTTATTAAGAACTACTTGAATTTTTTTTAGTCTGGTTGCGAGGTCTAAATAGTGAGTATGAATCATAGTTCCATTTTTTTTCTTGATCCACTCTATGTATTTCGTGTTCCAGATACTAGAATAAATAATATCCGACGAATTAGAATCATCTTGATAGAGATAACAGGCCCTTTCTATGTATTATCAATAGGATCAATTCTAACAAGTCACACACTCATATTCCAGAGATACCGAAACAAAAAAATCCACGATCGAACTACCAGAATGTCTAGAAATGTGGAGCTTAAAGTAGAAAGGCTTTTTTTGGATGGAAAAACTATGACTTCATAGTTTTAGTTAGTAAAAACCTAATTCGTTAAAATTCCGTCCAGTAAAACAGAAGAATTATAAATTTCTAAAATGATAGATAGGAATATCGCGAATAAAGCCATTGCGACCCCCATAAAAGGAGTAGTCCCCCAACCCGGAGCGACTTTCCCATATTCCGAATTCAGGGGTTTCAATAAACTACCTGCGCCAGTCCGTTTTGGCTTAGGTCTAGAACTATCTTCAACGGTTTGTGTAGCCATAAATTCTATTTAATCATTGGTGTTGACTTTGTATACTATTCCGTTGTAGTTGTAAATACACGATCTTTTCATAGATCCATTGTAATCTTGAAATTCTATAAAAATGGAAACAGCAACTTTAGTCGCCATCTCCATATCTGGTTTACTTGTAAGCTTTACTGGGTATGCCTTATATACCGCGTTTGGGCAACCCTCTCAACAATTAAGAGATCCATTCGAAGAACACGGGGACTAATTGAAGTAAGAAGTCTCCCCTCTGGGGGACTTCTTACTTCAATGAAATTATTTATTTCCTTCAATTAAATTATTTCATTTTTTAGTCGGAACCTTAGGTGGTTCTCGGAAGAAGATAGCGAAAAAAATTATCCCTAAAGTCGAAACTAAAAGGAACGTATAAACCAATGCTTCCATAGATTCGATCCTGGTTTATTTACAATTATAACTTCCACACCTATTCACTTATCATTTGGGATCATTTCCCATATAAAAAAAGAAAAAGAGTCAAAGAAAGGACAAGAGATGTTTCTCATGTCAAATCAAAAAAGAGAGGTGAAAGATACCATAGCAATGTGGTATCAGGCTGTCTGTCTCCTTGTAGTTGGATCTCCAACTTTTTGGAATGTTCCAAATTCCACTTGAGCATCCAAGTCTGGATCAATACCAGCAAAAACATCTCGAAACAAGGTTCGAGCTCCATGCCAAATGTGTCCGAAAAAGAAGAGCAAAGCAAAGGTAGCATGACCAAAAGTGAACCAACCCCTTGGACTGCTGCGAAAAACACCATCTGATTTCAAAGTAGCTCGATCTAATTCAAAAATTTCCCCTAATTGAGCACGCCGGGCATATTTTTTTACAGTAGCAGGATCAGAATAACTTACTCCATTAAGTTCGCCACCATAGAACTCCACTGTTACGCCTACTTGTTCAACACTATATTTTGATTCTGCTCTTCTAAAAGGAACGTCCGCTCTCACAATTCCCTCCTCATCTACCAAAACTACCGGAAATGTTTCAAAAAAAGTAGGCATACGACGTACAAAAAGCTCGCGTCCTTCTTTATCTCTAAAGACAGGATGTCCTAACCATCCAACAGCTATTCCATCCCCATTGTCCATTGAGCCTGCTCTGAATAATCCCCCTTTTGCCGGATTATTACCAATATAATCATAAAAGGCTAATTTTTCGGGAATTTTAGACCAAGCTTCTGACAAACTAAGGTTTTCGGCTAACCCATCGCTAACTCTTCGATATATTTCTTGCTGAAAGTATCCCTGATCCCACTGATAACAGCAGCGATACTACTGGAAAGTACAGTTTCAATATTACCCATACGTAATCCTTTGTATAGACGTTGTGGCGGACGGACACTAAGATGGAATAGGCCTGCTAATATGCCCAATGTACCCGCCGCAATATGATGCGAAGCTATTCCTCCCGGAACGAAAGGATCAAAACCTTCTGCACCCCACGCAGGATTTACAGCTTGTACTTTTCCAGTTAGTCCGTAAGGATCGGACACCCATATCCCGGGGCCATATAAACCCGTTACATGAAATGCACCAAAGCCAAAACAAGCCACCCCTGCAAGAAATAAATGAATTCCAAAGATCTTGGGCAAATCCAAAGAAGGTTTTCCCGTCCGCTCATCACAGAATATTTCTAGGTCCCAATATACCCAATGCCAGATAGCTGCCAAGAAACACAAGCCAGAAAACACAATATGCGCACCTGCCACACCTTCATAACTCCAAATACCCGGATTCGTTACAGTTCCTCCTGAAATACTCCAACCACCCCACGAATTGGTTATTCCTAAACGAGTCATGAAGGGGATGACGAACATACCTTGTCTCCACATTGGATCCAGAACAGGATCAGAGGGATCAAAAACCGCTAATTCGTATAAAGCCATCGAGCCGGCCCAACCAGAAACTAGAGCTGTGTGCATTATATGCACCGAAAGCAATCGACCCGGATCATTCAATACGACAGTATGAACACGATACCAAGGCAAACCCATGGAAATACCCCTTTAGCAAAGAAAAATAGACACGATGTCGCTTTATTTTATCGCATTGGAAAAAACAATCCATACATATCCTATGTACCTAACCCTTCCAGGGGATTCTATGTCAGAAAGCGTGAATATTTATTTCATTCCATTAAAAATAACAAGCCAATTCTGTTTGTAAGAAGAAAGAGAAGCAGATCTATTCTATACTCGATAAGTGCCAATATGCAATGGGTAGCTTGGGCTATTTGGAAAAATGAAAAATAGATCCTTAATCCCTCTTTGTTTATCATTCGAATCACGGATTCCTTTTTCTTTATTCAATCTGTCTTACCTTCTAATCTTTCAATCTATGTATTATTTCAATCTATGTATTCATAGAATCTATAGTATTCTTATAGAATAAGAAAAAAATGAAGATAATAAACTGTGGATTCTTTCTTTCTCTTCCATTCTTACGTTTCCATATTAAAGTGTAGTTTTCTTACTTAAATTTAATAATATTAATCTAATATGCCCATTGGTGTTCCAAAAGTACCTTACCGGATTCCTGGAGATGAAGAAGCGACTTGGGTTGACTTATACAATGTTATGTATCGAGAAAGGACACTTTTTTTAGGTCAAGAGATTCGTTGCGAGATCACGAATCATATTACGGGTCTGATGGTATATCTCAGTATAGAAGATGGAATTAGCGATATTTTTTTGTTTATAAACTCCCCTGGCGGGTGGCTAATCTCAGGAATGGCGATTTTTGATACGATGCAAACGGTGACACCTGATATATATACAATATGCCTCGGAATAGCCGCGTCCATGGCCTCCTTCATTCTCCTTGGAGGAGAACCCACCAAGCGTATAGCATTCCCTCACGCTAGGATTATGCTTCACCAACCTGCTAGTGCTTATTATCGGACAAGGGCATCAGAATTTTTACTAGAAGTGGAAGAGTTACACAAAGTTCGCGAAATGATCACAAGGGTTTATGCACTAAGAACAGGCAAGCCTTTTTGGGTTGTATCCGAAGACATGGAAAGGGATGTTTTTATGTCAGCAGACGAAGCCAAAGCTTATGGACTTGTCGATATTGTAGGGGATGAAATGATTGACGAGCACTGCGATACGGATCCTGTGTGGTTTCCAGAAATGTTTAAGGATTGGTAGTGGCTGGATTTCTTTAAAATTTATTTCAAACCTAAATTCGGGTTTTATGCTATTTTATAGAAAATAGAAATACTTCATGATGATGGATCATCAGGTTAAGATCGATCTGAACCAATCCATTTTTTCTATATACATACGACATGCCAACGGTTAAACAACTTATTAGAAATGCAAGACAGCCAATACGAAATGCTAGAAAATCGGCCGCGCTTAAGGGATGCCCTCAGCATCGAGGAACATGTGCTAGGGTGTATGTGCGACTCGTTCAGATCATGAGTTCAAACAAATAAGAAAATTTTTGAAGTATCCATGATCGGTACCAATGAATAGGATAGAGAAGCTCTATCCATAGATTTCTATCGTATATGGAATTTATGGTTTCCTTTGATGTGATGCAAATTCAATCATCTAGATTGGAATTGGAAGAAGCAATTCCTCCATTGGTAGTAAATGGTTATCCATTAAGCGGAGGAAATAGTAATAAAAAGAAAAAGGTTTCTGCTCCTTTATCTTAAAAGAACGGACTAAAGGGCCAGCAACTTAGCCAACTTTCATAATTAAATACCGTTACTGTATGAATAACTCTTATTGTGAAAAGAGCTATTTACTCTATAATGGATAGGTAGAGCCAAAGAATGTGAACTATACAAGTTCACAATACCTTTTGATGAAATGAAAGAAAGGGCTCCGGTGTATAGAGAGGGCCTCGCCGTTTAAAAGGGAACCATAGAAACGATGGAACCCACTGTTTTTTTAATATCGTTAGAATTTGTTATTTCTATGCGAAATAACTGAAGAGAATAGAATAAAAATCGTGGTTGGGAAGGTTATAGTAGCAAAAGCCATTGGAATTTATATTTTATATATCGGAATAATCCGTTTTGTTATTAATGGGAAAAAACTGGGTTAAAAGAAACGAAGAGAAATCATTAGTTATTCATTAAGGTTAATTTGATTCAATGACCAGAGTTCCGCGAGGATATATAGCTCGGAGACGACGAACAAAAATGCGTTCATTTGCCTCAAACTTTAGAGGGGCTCATTTAAGACTTAATCGAATGATTACTCAACAAGTAAGAAGAGCTTTTGTTTCTTCTCATCGAGATAGAGGCAGGCAAAAGAGGGATTTTCGTCGTTTGTGGATCACTCGGATAAACGCAGCAACACGGGTATATAACGTATTCGATAGTTATAGTAAATTAATACACAATCTGTACAAGAAGGAATTGATTCTTAATCGTAAAATGCTTGCACAAGTAGCTGTATCAAATCCAAATAATCTTTACACGATTTCCAATAAAATAAAGACCATCAATTAAAGGAATAAATAAAGTAATATACAGGAATAATTAAAACCGAATTCCCGGAGAGGGAACTCCGGGAAGATACAATAAATTAGGATTAAGTGGTAGGAATCAACGAGCATGTTGCAATAAATAAAAAAACTATTTCTTTTTTCCCATTTTTCTTTCTTATAACAAACACAAGAATCAAAACTGGATTACTTTCTTTATATATGAGTCTGACCCTTTCGAATAAAACATCAACAATCGGAACTTAAGTTTCGATTGTTGTTTCTTAAATTCTGGTTGGAGTTTCTTAAGTTTCGATTGGAATTAAACTTTTGTGTTAATTGAGGAATAGGTCTATTTTTTCTGTGTCTAGGACCTGTAATTATTGAAATTGACTGGGCTTGAAATTGCTTCTCATTCTCATAGTTACGAAATGGTAAGAAAGATAAAATACGAGCCTGTTTTATAGCAAGAGTAATTAATCGTTGTTGTTTCAAGGTTAATCTATTTATTCGTCTGGATAATATTTTTCCTTGTTCACTAATAAATCGATTAATTAAACTCATGTTTCTATAATCAATTCGATCCCCCGGGCCTATTCGAGAACGCCTACGAAAAGGTTGTTTGGATTTACGAAAAGGTTGTTTGAATTTACGAAAAGGTTGCTTTGATTTATGAAAAGTTTGTTTGGATTTACGAAAGGGTTGCTTAAATTTACGAAAAGGTTGTTTAGATATATACATGATTTATTCCTTATTTAAAATAAAAATTTGAAAATAAAAAAATGGATTTCTTTATTTTATTAATTTGGGATCCAGAAGAAGCAGTCTTTCTTTGGTCCATATATTATTTGATTTATATACTATATATAAAAATATAAAACCTCGATACATATGAAATAATATCTACCTAAAATCAGACGAGTTGATTTGTATTTTGTATTCCATCTATGTTCTATATATTTAATAAGAAGTTCTTACTCTTTCTGTTCTTTGGAAAAATTGAACACACGATGCTCCTATTTCTTTATTTCATTATGAGTCGTATGCTTGCGACAATAACGACAAAATTTTCTTAATTCTAATTGTCCGGGTGTATTGTGGCGATTCTTTTGAGTACTATATCTAGAAATCCCTGTCGACTCCTTATTGGTACCCTTTCGAACACAATTAATACATTCCAAAATAACTCGGATTCTAACATCTTTGCCCTTGGCCATGAACCTCCTTTCCTTTTTGGATCGACTTAACTTAATTTTTATACCTATTCTTTTATTCTTCTATTTTGAATCCAAAGAAGAAGAATAAAATCCATAGAAATTCCTAACTAAAAATGGGATTTCTAAAGATTTTGTTGTAATTCTTCGAATTCTCTAACGAATCCAATCCAATAGAATACAAAATTTTTGAAATTGGTAAATTAAGTAATAAAAAATGGAGAAATAATTAAAGAATACAATCCTTATCTATCTTTTCTTTCTTTTTGCTTCTCAAAATATACTAAAAAAGAATTCAAAAAGGTAAAATCTTCGTCATGTCACGAAGAATTCTATCTCTCGCATAGGAAGAATTAAAAAAAAGGGAATGACAAAGCATCTGGGAATAAACGATTGATTTCTATCAATAAACCTGCTAAAGCCCCAAACCATAGAGTACTTAGCACGGGTGCTACAGAGAGATATGTTTTTATATCCCGCATTGAAAATCCTCCTTCCGTATTGGAATACATATATGATCAGATACTCTTGCCCAAGATCCTTTGTATTTCTTTTGTTTAGGCGAAATTCCTAACTAAAAAAACAAAATCAATATTCTATATATATAGAATGAATCATAATAAATGAGATTTTCCTATCCCTAAAAAAGATGATCCCCTCTTCCTATACATTACTAAGAAATAGGAATCCTTCTTTTATAGGTGAAATTCGACTGGATTTTAGATGTATACCCTTCCTTGATTATATGAGACCAAAAACAAGAAATGACAAGAAAGTTCTATATAGATAGAGAAATAGAAGAAAATTACGATGTGGAAAACAAGAAATGATTTATGTACAATGGCATTGTACAACAATTTGGAAAAGGGATGTAGCGCAGCTTGGTAGCGCGTTTGTTTTGGGTACAAAATGTCACAGGTTCAAATCCTGTCATCCCTACCTATTAATTCTCTCTTCTTTATGGGAAGTAGCGGGGAGATCGATTAAAGTGGGTATAACTTGAATTTGTGGATACTATACGGACGTGAGACACGTTAGGAGTAGAAAAGGATTTTCTTTTTGTTTTGAAAGCGCTCTTAGTTCAGTTTGGTAGAACGCGGGTCTCCAAAACCCGATGTCGTAGGTTCAAATCCTACAGAGCGTGATTCCATATATCTTATGTCGAAACACAGTAAAAAAACTAAAAAAAAACAAAGTAGAATTGCAACTCCAATTTGACCTCCTCCAGACCAGAGAAGAGAGGAGGTCAATCAAAAAAGAAATATTACTCAATCAAAGATCCAACTGATCCCCACGCCTGTATTGCAAATACGCAGTCACGAATAATCCCGCTAAAGTAATAGGAATTAGGCCTAAGACGATTCCAAATAGAAAAACTTCAATCATTTCGATTTGATTTGTTCGAGGGGATAAAAAAAAAGAGGTACGATCTATCTCTAAATAATAGTCTAAATTATCCACGAATCTCAATGACCAAGAAAAGAATTGGTAATTAGTGTGGAAAAGAGTCTAGAATACCAGGAATCCAAAAGAAAGATTCTTCTTTTCTGACTTATTCATTCAATTTATTTCAAATAAGACGTATTTTGTTCAAGCCAATAAATAGAGCTGGGGTTATAGTTAAAGCAGCCAGTAGAAAACCGAAATAACTAGTTATAGTAAGCATGAAGGGGTTAAATTCTATTTATTTTTTTACTACACTACATATGTTGGTAAAGCACTTACCTAAGTTATGGAAAATTCATAATTCATTAGTTATTTTAGATAATACTAAAAAACAAGATAGAGTGAGATACAAAAGTAAAAAAAAAAAGAAAATCGATTCATCAGACGGGACATGAGTCCCTAATTCCGAATCAAGAGATTTGTTGTGGAATTTGTCAGTTAAGTAAAGTAATAATATTAAAAACTAGATCATCTAATCCCATTGAAAAATGAAATTGGATTTTCGGGGGAATTTTGGAATAAAAGATTAATAAAGAATTTAATTTGAAAAAAGTTCTTTGTATTTCGGATTATTTCTTTTTCAATAGGATGGATTTCATCCAATTTTTGGAGCAAACGGTCAAATATTCCCCTATTCTTTCTTATTTTAACTCATTGTATTCCATATGGAATAAGAGGAGAAGAAAAGCATTCCACGACCCCCGAAGGGCCCCCTGAAAAAGGGAACTCTTCCTTGAATTTACTTTATTTTTATTTATTTTTATTCGTTTTTTGAACCCCAACCAAAGTTGATTCGAAATTGTTTCAATTATCCTTTTCTTTTAAGTTCTTTTCATAAAGTTCCATGCTTGCTGTTTGGTCAAGAAAGTGAAACCTAATCCAACAAACAAGACAAGGATTGATTACGAATCTTGATTCTTCAAAGAATGTATTCCGTTTCGTTCATAACGGATTATCCACTATTCGATTTTCTATTTATTAGATATTTTTTTATGCTAACCAATTTAATTCCTTAAAGGGAAAGGTTCGCTTCGAATAAAACTTTTAACTAAAAAGGGATCGATTTTGCATATACTTATCCTTGTATTGCGTTAATATGAGAATATCCTTCCTAAATTCTTTATCTTATTGATCATTAACTTAGGTTTTTCCAAGATCTTGGCCGCTATTCCAAATTTAATTATTCTACTATTCCGAAGACAATGAAAATAAGTAGGACCAAAAAAAAATTGTGGGGTTCTATTGATGCCTTGAATAACATGTAATTTCCCTATAGACAAGGAACAACGAAGAGAAAAAAAGAATTCTGTTTCGGAACCAAGCAAAGCTGGATTGCTGTGCCATAGGAAGGATAGCTATACTAATTCGGTATACTCAAAATACACCTTTGGTACAAAATTGACAATCTCACAAGGATGAAATATCAGTAATTTTCTATTTACTGGTGGATCCCATCTTTTACGGAATCAATTCCTTTTTTGAATGTACAAAAATTTGGGGAGCTCAGCATGTCTGGAAGCACGGGAGAACGTTCTTTTGCTGATATTATTACCAGTATTCGATACTGGGTTATTCATAGCATTACTATACCTTCCCTATTCATTGCGGGTTGGTTATTTGTCAGTACGGGTTTAGCTTATGACGTGTTTGGAAGTCCTCGACCAAACGAGTATTTCACGGAAAGCCGACAAGGAATTCCATTAATAACCGACCGTTTCGATTCTTTAGAACAACTAGATGAATTTAGTAGATCCTTTTAGGAGGCCCCCAATGACCATAGATCGAACCTATCCTATTTTTACAGTGCGATGGCTGGCTGTTCACGGATTAGCTGTACCCACGGTTTTTTTCTTGGGATCAATATCAGCAATGCAGTTCATCCAACGATAAACCAAATTCCAACTATAGAACTATGACACAATCAAACCCGAATGAACAAAATGTTGAATTGAATCGTACCAGCCTATACTGGGGTTTATTACTCATTTTTGTACTTGCTGTTTTATTTTCCAATTACTTTTTCAATTGAGAGAAAGAAAGAGAGTAGTAAGAATTCTCTTATCCCATTTGGAAGGATACCATCCTTATAACTATCCATGACTGTTTTTGTCTCTAGCATGACCACTTGAGAAAATGTGGAGGAAAGTAGGGGAAATGGCCGATACTACTGGAAGAATTCCTCTTTGGCTGATAGGTACTGTAACTGGTATTCTTGTGATTGGTTTAATAGGTGTTTTCTTTTACGGTTCTTATTCTGGATTGGGTTCATCTCTATAGTAATCGGAGGATCCAGATTGTAAACATGAAAAAGTAGGAACTTAGCGGGTCCTTACCTCCCTTTATCTGATTAGAGCGGAAGGGGCCCGCGGAATTCTTATTGTTATAACGCGATTTTATTCCATAATCTAGAAATGGGTTACCTAATTTCTATTTGTCAAAATAACAAAGAGAAAACCTTTGCTCTGATGGTTAGAATCCCTCTAGTTATTCTTTTGCTTGTTAATGATGTTAGTGAAGCAATCCATTGGTCGATTTAACTGCCTTTCGCCCATAAAATGGATTCACTCTTATGAAGCAACAAGAAAGAGGGAAGAGGATCCAGTATTTTATTCCATGAAGGAAGTATCCTGCAAATCATTGATTTAATTTAGAGTAATAAACTAATAAAACCTTAATCAAAACTACTCAACTAGCCTAAAAATAAAAACCACCCTTCAACGGGTGGGTATACATTTTTTTTTACAAAATTTCTGTAAGTCCGAAGTTGAACTTAATTGAAAAAGTCAAGCAATTCTATTTGCTCACAAGAAATTTGCCCCCCGCCATACTTTCTTTCCCTCCGTTTGTCCACTACCGCGACCGAACCTAAACAAAGGAAGTCCAAAAGATAGACCCGAATAAAGAATAAATAGTAATCTTTGACAAAACAAATAAGAAGAAAAATGATTCTTACTTCGATACAAGAAAAGAAGAATCGACACAAGAAAAAGGCAAAAATGCCTTTTTCTTGTGCCCAATAGAGGATTAAGAAGACCCTCAATTCCTCCTAAAAGGACTTGCTCCTTTTATTGTTCTCGCCTCTGCCTTGGATCCTCTTCTTTTGCATGAGATAGAAATAAGGAATTCCAGAAATCGAGGCTTTTTTCTAACTTGATCGTAAGAAATCCCGGGATCTAGAAATTCATTTCGTACAATTGAACCTTTTCAAACTGTTTCTTTTTGAGAACCAAAAAAACTTGTGCCAAAATAACAGATGCGAAGAAGAACAAAAGGCCTTGGACGCGCAATGGATCCTGAAGCACTATTTCTGCATCCCCCTGACCAAACCCTCCTACATTAGGATTGCTTGTTAATGGTTGATCAAGCTTGATCGATTCCCCCTCTGAAACTAGAAGTTCTGGCCCGGGAGGTATAATATCAATCACTTGGCGTCCATCCGACGCATCGACTATGGATATTTCATATCCCCCCTTTTCTTTACGTAGTATTTTTTTTACTATACCCGTTGACGTAGCATTATAGACCGTATTGTTACTCTTGCTACCATCAGGATAGATCTGTCCCCTTCCTCGGTTTCCCCCTACATATATGGGATATTTTAAGAAATGAACGTCTTTTTTCGTAGCGGGATCGGGAGAAAGAATAGGAAAGACAATTTCACTATATTTCTTACCGGGAACAGGGCCTATCACAAGAATATTTTTTTTATTGGGACGATAACTCTGAAAAGAGAGATTTCCTATCTTTTCTTTCAACTCAGGAGAAATACGGTCGGGCGGCGCTAATTCGAATCCCTCGGGCAAAATAAGAACAGCACCCACATTCAACCCTCCCTTTTTACCATTAGCAAGAACTTGTTTCAGTTGCATATCATAAGGGATTCGAAGAACTGCTTCAAATACAGTATCAGGAAGCACTGCTTGGGGAACTTCAATATCCACAGGCTTATTAGCTAAATGGCAATTGGCACATACAATTCGTCCAGTTGCTTCCCGCGGGTTTTCATAACCCTGCTGCGCAAAAATGGGATATGCATTTGAAATAGATGTGCAAGTTATTACGTATATCATGATCGATACAGAAATCGATCGAATCATCTGTTCCTTTAACCAAGAAAAAGTATTTCTATTTTCCATGTCCAATCGCGGATCCCGGAATTTCTACAATAAATTAGATAGGTAGCTAAGCTAATCTAGTTCCCTATACACGAGTGAGTCTGTTGTCATTCTACTGCAACAGTTGTACTGGAATGATGAATACCTTGAGCAGGTAGAAATAGAAAGAATTTTGCTAAAAAGGAAAAGACTTTCTTTCTAAAGGAAGAAATATGCTAATTTGATTAATATTAGGAAAAATATTAGGAAATCAAATGAGTGAGTTTATGCTTCACTAATTGAATGATAAATGACTACAAGTGAAGGAGATAGACGGTTTAAACAAAAAAAGACCCAAAATTTCAAACACGTGTCTAGAATCACAGGAAAACTACAAACAAAAATGGTAAAAATTAGCTCGTTAGGAGCCCATCCAAGATTGTTGTAGACCCAACGAATTAGTAGTTCCCAACCGCGGGTGGAGTGAAATCCAACAAAAAAATCAGTAACTAAAAGAATAAAAAAAGCTTTTATTGAGTCATTTAAGTTATAGAAAAATTCCTGAACCCAAGAATTCAAAATGACAAGTTCTTCTTTACCCAGAAAAAAAGAACCACTTAGAATAGCCAAACAGATTATATTTGTTGAGAAATGCAAAATGATATGGAGATGATCCTCATTATCTATTTTGGCCAATTGTATTATTTCCTTATGTATTCCTATAGGAGGTTTTTGTACATGTGTCTTCGGTTTCTCTTTTATCATTTCGTCCAAGAGAAAAAGTTCTTCTAATTCTATGAATCCTTCTAGAATCCTTTTCTCTTGAATATCAGTTAAGAAAGTTTCGGATTGCCTGGTATTCCACCAATTCTTAATCCAAAGTTCCAGACATTTGTTAAAAGAGAAAGAGACTCCCCAGGGCAAAAGTACGATAAATACAAGATATAGGAAGGAAGGCAATGCTTTCTTTTTTTTTCATTTTTGATCTGTAAATTGAGTTGTTAATGAATCCGCTTCATTCGCCGACTCTATTTCATTCGCTGAATATATATGATATTTCTTTTCTTTGAAGCAAAAATTCTATAACAAGGTTTGAGACCTTGTGTTTGTATCTATTTCTCTTTTTGTATATGGAATTTAATTGTATTGGGTTCTTTCTTAGATCTAAATGGAGTGAAATAGAGAAATTAAAAAAAAGGCCTTTCAGATAAAAAAGGAAGAATATTATGCCATATATCTCACTTGGACAAAACAAATTAGAAGCTATTTTCTCTTATCCTCGTTTGTTCCTTCCTTTAGATAAATACTCAAAAATCCCCTTACAATTGCAAAAAATTGCAATTGGTACTCAAAATACTTCAATTGGTACGCGCAAGAAATAGGCCAATTCGGCAGCTTTTTGTTCAATTTCTCGTGGAGTAAAAAACTTCTCATCAGTACGAGTCAAGGGAATGACCCCCTGGCCCCGGATTTCCATATAAAGGATACGACGAGGATAAAGACCCTCTTTAACCTGAATTCTAATTGATTGGATATCCCGCACGAGGAATCGAAGGAAGATGCGACGTTTTATTCCAGGGAATCCCCAACGAAAAATGCACACTATTCCCTCTTTTCTATCGAATCGGTCATAACCACTGCCTACATTCCACAAAATAGTGCACCACAAATAGGAGCTAATGAATAGGCCCGCGATTCCGTAGAAAGACATCACGACCCCCTGTGGAAAAAAAAGAATTTGTTGAGATGGAAGTACCGATATCATATTCTTACCAAGATAACTGGAAGCCCCAACCGCTAAGAATCCTAATGAACCTAGAAAAAGAATACAGGCCCAGAAAAAATTACCTCTTTTTCGAGAACCTTTTAGAAGTTCTATCCATATGTGTTCTGATCGCCAATTCATGTTAGAGATACTAAATCCAGTAGCGGTCAATTGAAATTGAGAGAATAAGCTAAATGATTTTGACTTTACTTTTTTTGATTCTGAAATAGCCTTCAGTAGCTAGTACTCCTGTGAAAAAATTGGTTAGATACATTGACTTTCTATTCAAAAAGAATTCGTGGATCCACTTAAAAAAACTCGTTATACTCGGCTACGCATATGCACGCATTTATGCTCGTAGCCTATATCCGCATCCATAGACGTTTTTCATTTGTGTGTAGAAAGAGCTACATACCCTATCATATTATATTACTTACACAAA
Organism: Echinochloa phyllopogon; assembly: GCA_033239725.1. Classification (NCBI taxonomy): domain Eukaryota; kingdom Viridiplantae; phylum Streptophyta; class Magnoliopsida; order Poales; family Poaceae; genus Echinochloa; species Echinochloa phyllopogon. Next base: position 183,346 of record BTCW01000012.1, on the reverse strand, counting down.
AAAATATCTGTATTATGATCCTGGAAATACATTAAGAAAATTTGGCTCCGTCGTTTCTAGACAATCTTATTTTTCTGCACATAAAGAAATAAGGAAGCCATTGCAATTGCCGGAAATACTAAGCCTACTAAAGGCACGAAAATAGAGGGTAAGTTAAAATCTGTCATAGAATATGTGTCTCAATTCAAATTTACTATTTCTATCTATTCGAAATATATCTTAAGATTCTTATGATATAATTAAGTATATCTATTATAAGGAATATTGACTATTGTTTTTTTTAGTTTACAAAATAAAGATTTTGTATAGAATACTATTTTTTTTAGAATACTAAAGTATTCTATATCTATAAAAAAAATGAATAGAATAGATAATAAGAAAATTGCAAAAAAGGGGAACTAATTAAAAATATTTGATTTTTCTTTTCCCATTCTCATCGCCTTTCTATCCTTCTAATCGAACTTGAAATTGAATTCAAAAGAAAGCTATTGTGAAAATAAAAGAAATATTTCTTTCAGAATACCTTTTAATTTCACTTTAATTTCATTTTAATTTAATATTTAATTTTAATAAAGTAGAAGTGGAATAGAATAACCCGGTTGAAGGGTAATGATCATACGTCGGTAATGCATTGTATGTCCCAGAATGGGTCCCATTCTTCTACCCTTTCCGGGTAGTCGATGGCTATTCACAGCTACTACCTTAACACCAAAGAAGAGTTCGACCCAATTCTTTATTTCTGTCTTAGTGAATCCCGATTCGACATTAGAAGTATATTGATTCTTTCCCAATAAACGAAGACTCTTTTCTGTAAATACTGCGTATTTGAGTCCATTATCGTATGATAATACTATATTTTTATTTCTATTTGTTTATTGTATTATACCTTTCTATATTCTAGATATATAGAATAGAAGAATCTCGATTTGTCAAGTCTCATGATCGTATCAAGATCTATTTAAATTAAATTCGGCTCAATCTTTTTTAGAAAAAAGATTGAGCCGAATTTAATTGCAATCAATTAGAAGAATAAAGAAGAATTACTGCATTTCGTAACTGATTTTTTCTCTTTCTATTTTGCTTTTTTTTATTTTATTTAGAACTTCTTTATATCTAGTTTTATCTACTTATCTATGGTATCCACCGGCTCGAACTCAAATTTGATCGCCTTCCATACTTCACAAGCTGCGGCTAGTTCAGGACTCCATTTGCAAGCTGCTTTGATAATTTCATTACCTTCACGAGCAAGATCACGCCCTTCGTTACGAGCTTGTACACAGGCTTCTAAAGCCACACGATTAGCTGCTGCACCAGGTGCATTCCCCCAAGGATGTCCTAAAGTTCCTCCACCAAATTGTAATACGGAATCGTCTCCAAAGATTTCGGTCAGAGCTGGCATATGCCAAACATGAATACCCCCTGAAGCCACCGGTATAACACCTGGCATGGATACCCAGTCCTGAGTGAAAAAGATACCACGAGAACGATCTTTTTCAATAAAATCATCGCGCAATAAATCAACAAAACCTAAAGTTATTTCGCGTTCCCCTTCTAACTTACCTACTACTGTACCGGAGTGGATATGATCTCCCCCCGACATACGCAATGCTTTAGCTAATACACGGAAATGAATACCATGATTCTTCTGTCTATCAATAACTGCATGCATTGCTCGGTGAATGTGAAGAAGTAGGCCGTTGTCGCGGCAATAATGAGACAAAGTAGTATTTGCAGTGAATCCTCCAGTTAAGTAGTCATGCATTACAATAGGAACCCCTAATTCCCTTGCAAATGCAGCTCTCTTAATCATTTCTTCGCATGTACCTGCAGTCGCATTCAAGTAATGCCCCTTGATTTCGCCGGTTTCGGCTTGTGATTTATAAATTGCTTCAGCACAAAAGACAAAACGGTCTCTCCAGCGCATAAATGGTTGTGAGTTTACGTTTTCATCATCTTTGGTAAAATCAAGTCCACCGCGTAGACACTCATAACACACTCTACCGTAATTTTTTGCAGATAATCCCAATTTTGGTTTAATAGTACATCCCAATAAAGGACGACCATACTTGTTCAACTTATCCCTTTCAACTTGGATACCGTGAGGCGGACCCTGGAAAGTTTTTGAATAAGTAGGGGGAATTCGTAGATCCTCCAAACGTAGAGCGCGTAGGGCTTTGAAACCAAATACGTTACCCACAATGGAAGTAAACATGTTAGTAACAGAACCCTCTTCAAATAGGTCTAATGGATAAGCTATATAACAGATAAATTGATCTGGCTCCCCAGGAACGAGCTCGATGTGATAGCATCGTCCTTTGTAACGATCAAGACTGGTAAGTCCATCAGTCCAAACAGTTGTCCATGTACCAGTAGAAGATTCCGCAGCTACTGCAGCCCCTGCTTCTTCAGGCGGAACCCCGGGCTGAGGAGTTACTCGGAATGCTGCCAAGATATCAGTATCCTTGGTTTCGTACTCCGGGGTGTAGTAAGTCAATTTATAATCCTTAACCCCAGCTTGAAATCCAACACTTGCTTTAGTTTCTGTTTGTGGTGACATAAGTCCCTCCCTACAACTCATGAATTAAGAATTCTCACAACGACAGGGTCTACTCGATATGGATTAGGCGTAAATGAAACCTTTACAAAAATCTAAAAAAAAACATATTCAATTAATATCAATTCATTAAATAATAAAAAAAGGAGTATGCTTAAGTTAATGAATATGTTTCATTCATATATAATGCGTACACCCTGTGTACGTTCTATCCTATAGGAATTCGACTATAGGAATTCGATAGAAATTGAGTTGTTGTTATGGTAAGTTAACACGGTTCGTTATTAAACCATGGATTTGATTCACCAAATCCATCATTATTGTATACTCTTTGATAGATATAGCGCAACCCAAACCAATCCCTAATCCTTATTTTACAATTTTTAAAGTTCTTAATAGGCCCCTTTGATATTTTGAATCTAAATACCTAAATACTAAGAAAATTGTCTGTTGACAGCAATCTATGCTTCACAGTAGTATATATTTTGTATATCGAAGTCCTAGATAGGAAGGTAGAGTAGGCACAGATCCTTCACAAAAGGCAAAATTTATATGAAAAAAAGATTGATTGAACTTTTCAACGGACTCATTCCATAAGTAAACAATTGAATGGGATTCGCTTGGGCAACGAAATCAAGTGCTAGTCCCCTTTTCTTTTTTATTGAATTAACTAATTCATTTCCTTTTGAGTTTTGGATTTTTGGATATTTTTTTGATTTGATTTGGCATTATTCAACAAAAAAAAAGAAAAATTTCGAAAAATTCCTTTTTTTTTTGAAAATTATGTGATAATTATGAGAACCAATCCTACTACTTCGCGTCTCGGGGTTTCCACAATTGAAGAAAAAAGCGCAGGGCGTATTGATCAAATTATTGGACCCGTGCTGGATATCACTTTTCCCCCGGGCAAGTTGCCTTATATTTATAACGCTTTGATAGTCAAGAGTCGAGACACTGCCGATAAGCAAATTAATGTGACTTGTGAGGTACAACAATTATTAGGAAATAATCGAGTTAGAGCTGTAGCTATGAGTGCTACAGACGGGTTGATGAGAGGAATGGAAGTGATTGACACGGGAGCTCCTCTCAGTGTTCCAGTCGGCGGAACTACTCTCGGACGAATTTTTAACGTTCTTGGGGAGCCTTTTGACAATTTGGGTCCTGTAGATACTAGTGCAACATTCCCTATTCATAGATCTGCGCCTGCCTTTATCGAGTTAGATACGAAATTATCTATCTTTGAAACGGGTATTAAGGTAGTCGATCTTTTAGCTCCTTATCGACGTGGAGGAAAAATCGGACTATTTGGGGGGGCAGGAGTAGGTAAAACAGTACTCATCATGGAATTAATCAATAACATTGCTAAAGCTCATGGAGGTGTATCCGTATTTGGCGGAGTAGGGGAACGAACTCGTGAAGGAAATGATCTTTATATGGAAATGAAAGAATCCGGAGTAATTAATGAAAAAAATATTGAGGAATCAAAGGTAGCTCTAGTATATGGCCAAATGAATGAACCACCGGGAGCTCGTATGAGAGTTGGTTTAACTGCCCTAACTATGGCAGAATATTTCCGAGATGTTAATAAGCAAGACGTGCTTTTATTCATAGATAATATCTTTCGTTTTGTTCAAGCAGGATCGGAAGTATCTGCCTTATTAGGCAGAATGCCCTCCGCAGTGGGTTATCAACCTACCCTTAGTACAGAAATGGGTTCTTTGCAAGAAAGAATTGCTTCTACCAAAAAGGGATCCATAACTTCGATCCAAGCAGTTTATGTACCTGCGGACGATTTGACCGACCCTGCTCCTGCCACAACATTTGCACATTTGGACGCTACTACCGTACTTTCCAGAGGATTGGCTTCCAAGGGTATTTATCCCGCAGTCGATCCTTTAGATTCAACCTCAACTATGTTACAGCCTCGGATCGTTGGCAACGAACATTATGAAACTGCGCAAAGAGTTAAGGAAACTTTACAACGTTACAAAGAACTTCAGGACATTATCGCAATTCTTGGGTTGGACGAATTATCGGAAGAGGATCGTTTAACTGTAGCAAGAGCACGAAAAATCGAGCGGTTCTTATCACAACCGTTCTTTGTGGCAGAAGTTTTTACCGGTTCCCCAGGAAAGTATGTTGGTCTTGCAGAAACAATTAGGGGATTTCAACTAATCCTTTCCGGAGAATTAGACAGCCTACCCGAACAGGCTTTTTATTTGGTGGGGAACATCGATGAAGCTAGCACGAAAGCTATAAACTTAGAAGAGGAGAGCAAATCGAAGAAATGAAATTAAATCTTTATGTACTGACTCCTAAACGAATTATTTGGGATTGTGAAGTGAAAGAAATCATTTTAGCTACTAATAGTGGCCAAATTGGTGTATTACCAAACCACGCCCCCATTAACACAGCTGTAGATATGGGTCCTTTGAGAATACGCCTCCTCGACGACCAATGGTTAACGGCGGTTCTGTGGAGTGGTTTTGCGAGAATAGTTAATAATGAGATCATCATTTTAGGAAATGATGCAGAACTGGGTAGTGACATTGATCCAGAAGAAGCTCAACAGGCACTTGAAATAGCCGAAGCTAACTTGAGTAGAGCTGAGGGTACGAAAGAGTTGGTTGAAGCGAAGCTAGCTCTCAGACGAGCTAGGATACGAGTCGAGGCTGTCAATTGGATTCCTCCATCCAATTGAAGACAATCCAAAGGTTTCGTTGCGTTGATACAAGGAAAAAGGAAAGAAGGGTAGAAAAAGTTATTAGATAGCGAAACGAAGTAAGTCCAATGCTATCTAGTAATTTTTCTACCTACCTACCTACCTACTATTGGATTTGAACCAATGACTCCCGCCGTATGAAAGCAATACTCTAACCACTGAGTTAAGTAGGCAATTTATCACTACAAAAGAAACCCCATTACTTGGATCGATTATAGATCGAATCCTTTTTATAAGCAATACCGCTATGTTTATGCTATTTATTCGTATCTTTATGTTATTGTTATCGTATGTTTATGTTATTGTTAACCCAATATAGTAAACAGATCAAAGGAATAGCCTCTGGCATTACAGAATATTCATCTTGACAAGAAATTATCTATATGTTAAGATATCTCTGACAAGGGCTATAGCTCAGTTCGGTAGAGCAACTCGCTTACACGTGCGCCAATGCTTTTCAAGGGAACTTATTATGCAATGAACATAATTGAACTTATTGCAAAATCAATGTCTTACTTCATGGATTCGAAAGAATAGGAGAACAGTAGCCTGACAAACAGTCGATTCAGTCCGATTCAGGTGCCAATTCAGGTGCTTAATCAAATAGAACCCCGATTGATTTCCTAATTGATAAGGTAAATATCCAGCCCACTCAATGCTAGGCGTAATGAGGATAAGGGCCTCCAAAAAACTTCTTTTCGTTCTATGAACTTTAAGGTGTATGAAGTCTCATAGTAAACTCTTGCAGCGGAACGATAGAGACTCCATTTCACTTAGGTTGATTTAATTTAGGCCGGAGGCAGACCTAAGTCAAGGTAATCCTCCTTTGAAACACTTTGGTATTGCTCCTAGATAGATCATAAGACAAATAATCAATCAGAGCATAGGGAGCCATCTTATTATCTTTCCCTAAAGAAAAACTATGGCGGATTAACTGATCTTTACATCAGTTGATGAAAGAGCCCAATGCAGAAAAATAAAAATGCATGTTGGGTCTTTGAAACAGTTCGAATCATTTCGATAATAATCCGTTTGATCTGTTTTACCGAGAAGGTCTACGGTTCGAATCCGTATAGCCCTAATATATACGTCTTTTTTTTTCATTAGGATTTAGGATGAATATCTTATGTTTCCTTTAGTATAGTTTTCTTTTCCTTATTAGTACTTGTTTATGGACTCGACGGTCGATTGCGCCATAGAATAGAGATAAAAGCATTACCATAGGCTCATTCATCGAAAATCATAGAGATAGGAAAAGAAAAAAGAATTTTGATAAAAAAAATAGAAGGAAGGATTCCTTAACTGATTTGAATTCCATCCTCCTTCAAATAGGATATGCTCTAAGTCCCTATACTTTCCTATAATGACTGCAACGATTTTCTCCATTTTGCGAATTCCTATTTTGTTTGAAGTATATTACTATATATACATTATCCAAATATACATTATCTAAATCGATCCACTTTAAATAAAATCGAAAGAAAAAAAAAAGAAAGAGTAAATAATAAAACTGGATATTCTGTTTCATAATTCTGAAATAGAGTTCTTTTTTTTTTAGTATTACTTCTCATTATCATTAGGATGCATACATTAGTCATCCCATTTTAATTAGGTTCTAATCTAATTAGTAGTAAGTATTTTCTTTTTTATTTAATAGTCTCTGACTATCATTAAATAAAGGGTGGAGCAATTATTTTTTTTTCTAGAGATTTTGAAGAAAGCGAGACAAAGTGAAGCAAAAGGCTTTGTATAAGAATTAGGTCTATATCATATCTAAATAGAAGAGAAATCCAAAAAAATGGAGTGGGGATTCCATTGGATGAATCCTTAAGGAAAGACATGTTACAAAAGAAAAAAAAGGCTAAAGTAAGCCACTTTTTGCCTTTGGTTTGAGCAAAATAGATTCTTGTTTCACCGAAGAAAAGAGAGAAGTTCTGGATAAATTGACAATGTCATGTCAACTTGAATTGACTAATTCAGTTCTGCCTATTCCACATTAATGGGAGTATATTTATGTTTCTGCTTCACGAATATGATATTTTTTGGACATTTCTAATAATAGCAAGCCTTATTCCTATTTTAGTATTTTGGATTTCAGGACTTTTAGCCCCGGTTAGTGAAGGACCAGAGAAGCTTTCTAGTTATGAATCGGGTATAGAACCCATGGGGGGGGCTTGGTTACAATTCCGAATACGCTATTACATGTTTGCGCTAGTTTTTGTTGTTTTTGATGTGGAAACGGTCTTTCTCTACCCTTGGGCGATGAGTTTCGACATATTGGGTGTATCCGTTTTTATCGAAGCTTTCATTTTTGTGCTTATCCTAGTTGTTGGTTTAGTTTATGCATGGCGAAAAGGAGCCTTGGAATGGTCTTAACTGAATATTCAGACAAAAAAAAAAAAGAAGGAAACGATTCGATTGAGACAATTATGAGTTTGATTGAGTTTCCGTTACTCGACCAAACAAGTTCCAATTCTGTTATTTCAACTACACCAAACGATCTTTCGAATTGGTCAAGACTCTCCAGTTTATGGCCCCTTCTATATGGTACCAGTTGTTGTTTCATTGAATTTGCTTCATTAATAGGCTCACGATTCGACTTTGATCGTTATGGATTGGTACCAAGATCAAGTCCTAGGCAAGCGGACCTAATTTTAACAGCTGGTACGGTAACAATGAAAATGGCTCCATCTTTAGTGCGATTATATGAGCAAATGCCTGAACCGAAATACGTCATTGCTATGGGAGCCTGTACTATTACGGGGGGAATGTTCAGTACGGATTCCTATAGTACTGTTCGAGGAGTTGATAAGTTAATTCCTGTGGATGTCTACCTGCCGGGTTGCCCACCTAAACCAGAGGCTGTTATAGATGCCCTAACAAAACTTCGTAAGAAGATATCGCGAGAAATAGTTGAAGATCGAACTCTATGTCAAAGTCAAAAGAAAAATCGATCTTTTACTACCCGTCACAAGCTTTATGTTCGGCGCAGTACTCACACAGGAACTTACGAACAAGAATTGCTCTATCAATCACCATCTACTTTAGATATATCTTCTGAAGATATATCTTCTGAAACTTTTTTCAAATCCAAAAGTCCAGTATCTTCCTACAAATTAGTGAATTAGGAGGGGTTCTTTTGTGCAGAAAAAGAAAGAGCAGTGCAATCTTTCAAACTTGCATTTGAAATGTGAAATATTTACACAAAGGGGGATAGATCAAGACAATGCAACAGGGTTGGTTATCTAATTGGCTAGTCAAACATGAGGTGGTTCATAGATCTTTGGGCTTCGATCACCGAGGAATAGAGACTTTACAAATAAAAGCGGGGGATTGGGATTCCATTGCTGTCATTTTATATGTATATGGTTACAATTATTTACGTTCCCAATGTGCTTATGACGTAGCACCCGGTGGATCTTTAGCTAGCGTGTATCATCTTACGAGAATACAGTATGGTATAGATAACCCAGAAGAAGTATGCATAAAAGTCTTTGCCCAAAAGGATAATCCTAGAATCCCATCTGTCTTCTGGGTTTGGAGAAGTGCTGATTTTCAAGAACGCGAATCTTATGATATGGTGGGAATTTCTTATGATAATCATCCACGTCTTAAACGTATCTTAATGCCTGAAAGTTGGATAGGCTGGCCCTTACGTAAGGACTATATAACCCCCAATTTCTATGAAATACAAGATGCTCATTGAATGATAATAAATTCATGTTCACTTATACAACACAACTCCAGATTTTATTCAAGTCAAGGAGTATTTTTACGTTCTGTTCCTAGACGAAACGAAATACTTATTATATTCTAATTAATTCCTATTATATTATACAAAAAGGTCCAGATAGACTGAACAAAAAGGGCTTCATTTCGATTTTCCAATTTGGAAAATCACATATTCGTTTCCTTCGTAGAAGCTGAACAGAAAAATACAATGACTCAAAGAAGTTCCTACCACGAACTTTGTACCGCGCGTATTACTTAGAACAACTAGGAAAGTAGGATAAGCAAGAATAAAAAAACATTCTTCGGAATAGCGGCATACAAAATTAATAAGAAATGCAAAAATGAAGAAAAGGGCACCTAATCTCCCCTCTTTCTATATCTATACCATAAAGAAAAGAACCAGAGATTTTAACCCTTTTCTAAAAAGAAAAAAGAAGTGTTTAGAGATTTATCTACTTACGCTATACTATCTATATTAATGAATATGTACCCCAATCCATCTCAAGATATTTGTATCAATATCTATTTGGTAGATCCTTTTTTTTCTGTGCCAGGAACCAGATTTGAACTGGTGACACGAGGATTTTCAGTCCTCTGCTCTACCAACTGAGCTATCCTGACCCTTTCTTGTGCATCATCCTAGTAGAGTATTTGCATCTATGTCAATTAAAGGGACTAAAAAATCGAATTAATAATCGAGATTCCTTGCCGCTACTCTAATAAAAAGGAAATCATCTATTTAATGAATAGCATAAGATTCATTGAGTTCTCGTCGCACTCCTTTGTGAAAGAGTAGAATGAGAAAGCTAATGAATCTTAAACCCATTGATAAAAGAAAAAAAGGATAACTACTATGGTTAGGGAATAAGGTTAGGGAATAAAAGAAGGTTTGGGGATAGAGGGACTTGAACCCTCACGACTTATAAAGTCGACGGATTTTCCTTTTACTAGAAATTTCATTGTTGTCAGTATTGACATGTAGAATGGGACTCTCTCTTTATCCTCGTTCGATTAATCCACTTTTTTTTTTAAGTAAAGATCTCGAAAACAATGAATTGAAGGATTTGATTACTCAATATTCGATTGGAATGGATTCACAATAATTCTAAAAAAATTCAGAATTTTCTATTTCATAATCATTCCAAATTTCATTCTAAAAAAAATCAAATAAAGAACCTATATTATGATATGGGTTCCGTGATTAATCGTTTGCTATGTCAGTATCTATACGTGTGTATTAGATGTATAAAGCCCTTCTTTCTCTAATTTCGAGGGAGTTCCACTACCAACACAACGTAATTACTTCGATTCGTTAGAACAGCTTCCATTGAGTCTCTGCACCTATCCTTTTCTTTTGGGTTCTAGTTTGAGAACCACTTGTTTTTTCAAAAAAGGGATTTGGCTCAGGATTGCCCATTTTTCATTCCAGGGTTTCTCTGAATTTGGAAGTTACCACTTAGCAGGTTTCCATACCAAGGCTCAATACAATCAAGTCCGTAGCGTCTACCGATTTCGCCATATCCCCATTTTCCTTTTCTTTGAAACCAGGATTCCTTGTATAATTTCATCCATCTCTTAGTTTTTTTTGAATCATTGAATTCATTATTCGATGTAGTCTAGCAGCTCATCTCTATTTGAGAGACCCCGCTCGCTTATTGCGATTCAGAATTGAATTGATTCTATCGTTGATATATTTGCAATTCAATCGGAATGAATATATCCAAAAGTTTTTCTCTCTCCCGCCTCCCCCCTGCCCTTTTTTAGAGCATTCAAAATCATACTATAACGTTTGATATTCATTCTTTTTTTCTCTAATCTGAATTATAAATTTTATTTGCTATGATTCTTTCTTCTCCTTAGTGAAGTATTTATCCTTAAATAAAAAAAAACAAAAAATCTCAAATCAAAAATGTATATAACGATCGAATGAAAATGCCAAGAGATTCGCATTTTCTCTTTATTATATTATTCATATATACTCTTCTTTATATATGCATTAGATTATTCGTCTGAGCCATATCAAATTGAAAATATCTGAAATCAAATTCAATATAGAATTTGGAATGGATTCTATTAGAAAAATCCATTTGCGAATTAGAGAAATAAAAAGAAAGTTCAATAAATTCTAGAATCCTATTTAAGAATATCATTTAGTTAAGCATATCAAGCTAACTTTATCTTTTTGAAATTCTAGTATTTTTTTTCTAATTCCTAATTCTAAGTAGAACTTCCAATTTCGAACTAGTTAATAACTAAGATTAATAATTAAGATTAATAATTAAGATTAATAATTAAGATCTGACATTTTACAGATTCCCTATATATATTTCTATTTGTTACACTATTTCTGTTATGTAAGCCCACTTAGCTCAGAGGTTAGAGCATCGCATTTGTAATGCGAGGGTCATCGGTTCAAATCCGATAGTCGGCTTTTTTCTCTATCAATGTTCCATGAACAAGAATTTCTCTTTTTCTCCGAATTAAATGGGAAATCCAGGGTCTATTATGTCGTTCTACCTTACAATTTTGCTAGATACAAAGCATAAAAATAAATAATATATATACAAAAAAAATCCGGATGTTGATGAAATTCCATTTTTTGTGGTACTTTTAGTAAATTTTACTCTGTTTATCTTTTAGTTTAATTTAGTTTGAATTTCGATGTATTCCGTAATGTAAATAGAATGAAATTTATTGTGTAAAATGAAATTTCAATAAAATAAAAAAGGAGTCTTCATGTCCCGTTATCGAGGGCCTCGTTTAAAAAAAATACGCCGTCTGGGAGCTTTACCAGGACTCACTAGAAAAATGCCTAAATCCGGAAGTAATCAGAAAAAGAAATTCCATTCTGGGGAAAAAGAGCAATATCGTATTCGTCTTCAAGAAAAACAGAAATTGCGTTTTCATTATGGTCTGACAGAACGCCAATTACTTAGATATGTACATATCGCCGGAAAAGCAAAAAGATCCACGGGCCAGGTTTTACTACAATTACTTGAAATGCGTTTGGATAATATCCTTTTTCGATTGGGTATGGCTTCAACCATTCCTGGGGCCCGGCAATTAGTTAACCATAGACATATTTTAGTTAATGGTCGTATAGTTGATATACCAAGTTTTCGTTGCAAACCCCGAGATATTATTACTACGAAGGATAACCAACGATCAAAACGTCTGGTTCAAAATTCTATTGCTTCATCCGATCCGGGCAAATTGCCAAAGCATTTGACGGTTGACACATTGCAATATAAAGGACTAGTAAAAAAAATTCTAGATAGGAAGTGGGTCGGTCTCAAAGTAAATGAGTTGTTAGTTGTAGAATATTACTCTCGCCAGACTTGAACTTAACGAAAAAGGGAAAGGTTCATAGAATTTTTTTCCCCTTCCCCTTTCCCCTAACTAAATCGACCTAAGGCTCTTAATTCGTATTTTCCCGTTCACCTAGCAGAAATAGATTAACCCTAGGATCCTTTTTTCTTTTTTGTTATTTCCTTGATGTGTATTTTACATACCGCAGCACAGTAATTTGCTATAGAGAATTTCTATTAAATAAGGGTATTATTGCTGGAAGCAAATTGTTATTTAATTTGATACATTGTGATCGCTAACATTGATGAATTAATAGAAACGGAAAGAGAGGGATTCGAACCCTCGGTAAACAAAAGTCTACATAGCAGTTCCAATGCTACGCCTTGAACCGCTCGGCCATCTCTCCTCCATAATCTTATTATGGAAAATAAACTGAGTGAATAGCGAGTTTTCGTATTCCTGCAGTACAGGTACAGCCACAACAGCTCGGGGATTCCATAGCTCTATGGGAAAAATTCCTTTTCATCTAAGTGGAAGGATCCTGTATTTTTTTTTTACTAGGAATTCTGCTCCCTCAAAAAGTTTTTCTTTGGGGAAAACCAAAATAAAAAGAGAATAGAAGACTTCCTCTTATGGAATAAGAAAATTAAGGAACCCTAGAATTCTAGTTGCATAAGGTACGTTACGCCATACAATCTAAATATAAAAAAGGGTATGGGGCAATTAATGACTTTGAAAACGCGAAATAGCTGATGAGAGAAGTTATTGTTGAGAAATAGGAAAGTGGAATAAAATCCAGTCTTAGTCAAATATTTCATATCTCTTCTTGTCCAAACAGAAGGAAAAGGGCACAATTTGAGCTGAGCGGAAAATCCATACCTCTCTTATCCATTTAGAGCATATGGATCGATTTATAAGAATCGAATGTTTTGTTTTTATGTTATTTTGTGATAGAATGAAAATAATTCTATATAGAATGGGTTGGGAATTATGCCTAGGTCCCGTATAAATGGAAATTTCATTGATAAGACTTCCTCGATTGTAGCCAATATTTTATTGCAAATAATTCCGACAACCTCCGGGGAAAAAAGGGCATTTACTTATTATAGAGATGGTGCGATTTGACTCTTTTTTTTCTTTTTTTTAGCCCTACCTACATTTCATTCTTACGAGAAAGAGAGGGGGTTCGCATAGAGAGAACAAAATTAGTAAAGGAAACCCACGCTTGGGGAAGGTGAGGTGAACTAACAATTCCTTCTGTCGTGTATCCTCGATTGATGTGGCCTCAGATGCTTCAATTGTAGATTTGAGTATTGAGCGAAAGGTTACACCTACAGGATAGGTTCTGTATTACAGGCCAATCCGACTCTACTAGTACCAATAGGCAGCATAGGGGAGAAAAGCACTACACCTCGAAATAGGAATCAACAAAAGAAAAACTTTGTTAGAAATTAGCCCTTTCCTGATTGGTATCAGGGTTGGGAAGAATGGTTAGGATAACAAACAACCATCAGGTTTGTACTTTGGATACCCTTATAACCATCAAAGGTCGTTGAAGTGGCTAATTCCTCTAAATAGGAGGCGTTGAGAACAAAGAAATTCTTGGAGCTATCATTTTCCTCTAGCATTAATAGAATTCATTGGTGTTAAGAAAAACCTCTTGGGGGAAGGTTGGCTAGAGATTTCTTGGAAAAATACCAGCCCCCTTCGGGCCATAATGAGATGGGACTAATTCTATTTTTATTCTATAGATTTTTCGCTTAGTACTATGTACAGAAGGGAGAAGCCATATGAGAGTACAGAAGGGAGAAGCCGTATGAGATGAAAACCTCATGTACGGTTTTGGAACGGAGATTTTTTGAATAGAATGAACGACCGTAACGGATGTTAGCTCAATCCGAAGGAAATTATGCGGAAGCTTTGCAGAATTATTATGAAGCTACGCGACTAGAAATTGATCCCTATGATCGAAGTTATATACTATATAACATAGGCCTTATACACACAAGCAATGGAGAGCATACAAAGGCTTTGGAATATTATTTCCGGGCGCTAGAACGAAACCCCTTCTTACCGCAAGCTTTTAATAATATGGCCGTGATCTGTCATTACGTGCGACTATCTCCACTATAGAAAGAAGAAAAAAAAGAAAGGAGGAAATTTTCGAGTATTTACTAGAAAAAGGGCTTTCTACATAGGGATCGTCAAAACAACGATTTTATACCCTATCAGCTGTAGGAAGGAAGGACACTTCACGAGAATCAAAATAGGAAGAAAGTACAGCCTATACTACTATTCTATGGATAAAGCTGAAATTGATAGAGAAAACACCGTAAAGATCAATTAGTGAGCGACTGGGTCGATACAACTAAAAAAAAAACTGCTTCATTATACCATGATATGGGACAAAATTTAGGAATCCGCTTATGTAATAAAGCCGATCCACTAAGGGATTAAGCAGCGGTGTAGTATCAGATCCCAAAGATAGTAAGTTCTTTTTTCTTTCTTATGGGATATGGGAAAAAGTCTTTTTCGAGGATTCTATAGAAATTTCATATATGAAAGAAACGAAACCGAGATAGTTACCTTTCAGAAATTTCGAACGAAGGATATAGGTCTATCTATGCTTCATTCTTCTGAAGGTGGGAGAAAAGATCAAACTGATTTTTGATCAAAATTAGGGTTTGAAACTTAGGTAATTAACTTCTTCTGCTTAACCCAAGAAGAAATGGGATTGATTTTTGAGAAATCAAATTCAGGGGAAATTCAGATAGCAATTTCTGAGCCGTATGAGGTAGGAAACTCTCAAGTACGGTTCTAGGGGAAGGAGCTGCCTATTCCGACCGAGGAGAACAGGCCATTCTACAGGGCGATTCGGAAATTGCGGAAGCTTGGTTTGATCAAGCTGCTGAGTATTGGAAACAAGCTATAGCGCTTACTCCGGGAAATTATATTGAAGCACAGAACTGGTTGAAGATTACGAAGCGCTTTGAATTTGAATAAGACCACTCTCCATTTTCATAAAATGGGTGGTTTGGTTGTTGATCCATTAATCAAATAATTTAGGTAAGAAGATCAAATCCAGAATTTCACTATATCCCTTTCTTCTACCTTCGATTTTATATCATATTTCATAAGGATAAACAATAGGGATAGGCTCTGGAACAGAAGTAATAAAGCACATAAAAGGTGGCAATCTAAATATTCCTACCTAATATATCAGGACGGTCTTTTTAATAATTCTAATGAGTTATCTTGGAATTTGGAATCGCATAAAAAAATCTATATTATGCTCACTCAAGGAAAGTGGATGTAGATAGGGGCTTATATCCTCAAAAAAAATACACTAGCTTCTTAAATGAAAACGTAAAAAAAAGATTTTTTTATTACGTCTGGAAATAATTTTCCAGAAGAACCAATGTCCGTTAGGCACCTAATCCTTATGTCATAATAGATCCGAACACTTGCCTCGGATTGACTTCAATATATAATTGTTCCAGTGAATAACTAAAAAAAAATAGAAGGACGGTAGATAGTAAAGAAAAGGACTAATCAGAATATCTATCTTTCAAAGATTCAATAAAAAGACAGTTGGCGGGTCTCTTTGTATGTCTTGTCCGGAAAGAGGAGGACTTAATGATTATTCGTTCGCCGGAACCAGAAGTTAAAATTGTTGTGGATAGGGATCCTGTAAAAACATCTTTTGAGGAATGGGCCAGACCCGGGCATTTCTCAAGAACAATAGCTAAGGGTCCCGATACTACCACTTGGATCTGGAACCTACATGCTGATGCTCACGATTTCGATAGTCATACCGGTGATTTGGAGGAGATCTCCCGAAAAGTCTTTAGTGCTCACTTCGGTCAACTCTCCATTATCTTTCTTTGGTTGAGTGGCATGTACTTCCACGGTGCCCGTTTTTCCAATTATGAAGCATGGCTAAGTGATCCTACTCATATTGGACCCAGTGCTCAGGTAGTTTGGCCAATAGTAGGGCAAGAAATTTTGAATGGTGATGTAGGCGGGGGTTTCCGAGGAATCCAAATAACCTCCGGGTTTTTTCAGATTTGGCGAGCATCCGGAATAACTAGTGAATTACAACTCTATTGTACCGCAATTGGTGCATTGATTTTTGCATCGTTAATGCTTTTTGCTGGTTGGTTCCATTATCACAAAGCTGCTCCCAAATTGGCCTGGTTCCAAGATGTGGAATCCATGTTGAATCACCACTTAGCGGGGTTATTAGGACTTGGGTCTCTTTCTTGGGCGGGACACCAAATCCATGTATCTTTACCGATTAACCAATTTCTCGACGCTGGGGTTGATCCTAAAGAGATACCACTTCCTCATGAATTTATCTTGAATCGCGACCTTTTGGCTCAACTTTATCCTAGTTTTGCCGAAGGGGCAACCCCCTTTTTCACCTTGAATTGGTCCAAATATGCAGAATTTCTTAGTTTTCGCGGAGGACTAGATCCAATAACAGGTGGTCTATGGTTGAGTGATATTGCACACCATCATTTAGCTATTGCTATTCTTTTCCTGATCGCTGGTCATATGTATAGGACCAACTGGGGTATTGGTCATGGACTTAAAGATATTTTGGAGGCTCATAAGGGCCCATTTACAGGACAAGGCCATAAGGGTCTCTATGAAATCCTAACAACGTCATGGCATGCTCAATTATCTCTTAACCTAGCTATGCTGGGCTCTACAACTATTGTTGTAGCTCATCATATGTACTCTATGCCCCCTTATCCATACCTCGCTACTGACTATGGTACACAACTTTCCTTGTTCACACATCACATGTGGATTGGCGGATTTCTAATAGTCGGTGCTGCTGCACATGCAGCCATTTTTATGGTAAGAGACTATGATCCAACTACTCGATACAACGATCTATTAGATCGCGTCCTTAGACACCGCGATGCAATCATATCCCACCTTAACTGGGTATGTATATTTCTGGGTTTTCACAGTTTTGGCTTATACATTCATAATGATACCATGAGTGCTTTAGGCCGTCCCCAAGATATGTTTTCGGATACCGCCATACAATTACAACCCATCTTTGCTCAATGGATACAAAATATCCATGCTGGCGCGCCTGGCGTAACAGCTCCTGGTGCAACAACAAGTACCAGCTTAACGTGGGGAGGCGGCGAGTTAGTAGCTGTAGGCGGCAAAGTAGCTTTGTTACCTATTCCATTAGGAACCGCGGATTTTTTAGTCCATCACATTCACGCATTTACCATCCATGTGACTGTATTAATACTTTTGAAAGGTGTTTTATTTGCTCGCAGTTCCCGTCTGATACCTGATAAAGCAAATCTTGGCTTTCGCTTCCCTTGCGACGGGCCTGGGCGAGGGGGAACATGTCAAGTATCCGCCTGGGATCATGTTTTTTTAGGTTTATTCTGGATGTATAATTCCATTTCGGTAGTTATTTTCCATTTCAGTTGGAAAATGCAGTCGGATGTTTGGGGTACTATAAGTGATCAAGGGATAGTAACTCATATCACAGGGGGAAACTTTGCACAGAGTTCCATTACGATTAATGGTTGGCTTCGAGATTTCTTGTGGGCACAGGCATCCCAAGTAATTCAGTCTTATGGTTCTTCATTATCTGCATATGGTCTTTTTTTCTTAGGCGCTCATTTTGTCTGGGCTTTCAGTTTAATGTTTTTATTCAGCGGCCGTGGTTATTGGCAAGAACTTATTGAATCTATCGTTTGGGCTCATAACAAATTAAAAGTTGCTCCTGCTACTCAGCCTAGAGCCTTGAGCATTATACAAGGACGTGCTGTAGGAGTAACCCATTACCTTCTGGGTGGAATTGCCACAACATGGGCATTCTTCTTAGCGAGAATTATTGCAGTAGGATAGTGGCTAGGAGGATTTGAAAGGCATTATGGAATTAAGATTTCCCAGGTTTAGCCAAGGCTTAGCTCAGGACCCCACTACTCGTCGTATTTGGTTTGGTATTGCTACCGCACATGATTTCGAAAGTCATGATGATATTACTGAGGAACGTCTTTATCAGAACATTTTTGCTTCTCACTTTGGGCAGTTAGCAATAATCTTTCTATGGACGTCCGGAAATCTGTTTCATGTAGCTTGGCAAGGAAATTTTGAATCATGGATACAGGATCCTTTACACGTAAGACCTATTGCTCATGCCATTTGGGATCCTCATTTTGGTCAACCCGCGGTGGAAGCCTTTACTCGAGGAGGTGCTGCCGGTCCAGTGAATATTGCTTATTCTGGGGTTTATCAGTGGTGGTATACAATTGGATTGCGCACCAATGAAGATCTTTATACTGGAGCTCTTTTTCTATTATTTCTTTCTACGCTATCCTTAATAGGGGGTTGGTTACATCTACAACCCAAATGGAAGCCAAGCCTTTCGTGGTTCAAAAACGCGGAATCTCGTCTCAATCATCATTTGTCAGGACTTTTCGGGGTAAGTTCTTTGGCTTGGACAGGACATTTAGTTCATGTTGCTATTCCCGGATCCAGGGGGGAGTACGTTCGATGGAATAATTTCTTAGATGTATTACCCTATCCCCAGGGGTTGGGTCCCCTTCTGACGGGTCAGTGGAATCTTTATGCCCAAAATCCTGATTCGAGTAATCATTTATTTGGTACCACTCAAGGAGCGGGAACTGCCATTCTGACCCTTCTTGGGGGATTCCATCCACAAACACAAAGTTTATGGCTGACCGATATTGCTCATCATCATTTAGCTATTGCATTTATTTTTCTCATTGCCGGTCATATGTATCGAACTAACTTCGGAATTGGGCACAGTATCAAAGACCTTTTAGAAGCCCATACTCCTCCGGGGGGTCGATTAGGACGTGGGCATAAAGGCCTTTATGATACAATTAATAATTCGATTCATTTTCAATTAGGTCTTGCTCTAGCTTCCTTAGGGGTTATTACTTCTTTAGTAGCTCAACATATGTACTCTTTACCTGCTTATGCATTCATAGCACAAGACTTTACTACTCAAGCTGCTTTATATACTCATCACCAATACATTGCAGGGTTCATCATGACAGGGGCTTTTGCTCATGGAGCTATTTTTTTCATTAGGGATTACAATCCGGAACAGAATGAAGATAATGTATTGGCAAGAATGTTAGACCATAAAGAAGCTATCATATCTCATTTAAGTTGGGCTAGCCTCTTCCTAGGATTCCATACCTTAGGCCTTTATGTTCATAACGACGTCATGCTTGCTTTTGGTACTCCAGAAAAGCAAATCTTGATCGAACCTATATTTGCCCAATGGATTCAATCTGCTCATGGTAAGACGACATATGGGTTCGATATACTCTTATCTTCAACGAATGGCCCCGCTTTCAATGCAGGTAGAAGCATATGGTTGCCCGGATGGTTGAATGCTGTTAATGAGAATAGTAATTCGCTTTTCTTAACAATAGGACCCGGAGATTTCTTGGTTCATCATGCTATTGCTCTAGGTTTGCATACAACTACATTGATTTTAGTAAAGGGTGCTTTAGATGCACGGGGTTCCAAATTAATGCCGGATAAAAAGGATTTCGGATATAGTTTTCCTTGCGACGGCCCAGGGCGCGGTGGTACTTGTGATATTTCCGCTTGGGACGCGTTTTATTTGGCAGTTTTCTGGATGTTAAATACCATTGGATGGGTTACTTTTTATTGGCATTGGAAACACATCACATTATGGCAGGGCAACGTTTCACAATTTAATGAATCCTCCACTTATTTGATGGGATGGTTAAGAGATTACCTATGGTTAAACTCTTCACAACTTATCAATGGATATAATCCTTTTGGGATGAATAGTTTATCAGTATGGGCTTGGATGTTCTTATTTGGACATCTTGTTTGGGCTACTGGATTTATGTTCTTAATTTCCTGGCGTGGATATTGGCAGGAATTAATTGAGACTTTAGCATGGGCTCATGAACGCACACCTTTGGCTAATTTAATTCGCTGGAGAGATAAGCCCGTGGCTCTTTCCATTGTGCAAGCAAGATTGGTTGGCTTAGCCCACTTTTCCGTGGGTTATATATTCACTTATGCAGCTTTCTTGATTGCCTCAACATCAGGCAAGTTTGGTTAATTTAGTTATTTTTTTGTTTTTTGTACTGTATCAGAACCTAGTTCATTACTCTTGATGGAGAGGGAGGATCCGCCTTTTTAGATTTTTTTTCTATTTATTTTTCCATCTAGGATTAGAACCATATACTTGGTAATAATAGGAACGGCACATTATGGCAAAAAAAAGTTTGATTCAGAGGGAGAAGAAGCGGCAGAAGTTAGAAAAAAAATATCATTTTATTCGTCGATCCTCAAAAAAAAAGATAAGAAGCAAAGTTTCTCCTTTGAGTTTGAGCGAAAAAACAAAAATGCAAGAAAAATTGCAATCCCTACCGCGTAATAGTGCACCTACACGCCTTCATCGACGTTGTTTTTTAACCGGAAGACCTAGAGCTAACTATCGAGACTTTGGGCTATCCGGACACATACTTCGAGAAATGGTTTATGCATGTTTGTTACCGGGTGCAACAAGATCCAGTTGGTAAGGATAAAAGACCCTTTCATATTTGTATGGTTTTCCCGAATTGATGATCGTAGAAGAGCCCTCTTTACCATTCTGTATAAATGGACTATTCTATTTGTATAGATATGGTAGAGGGGCGTATCTAACCCCACTAGTTTAGTTCCCCGCTCTTTAGTTTAAGAGGGTAGAGCCATTTGGTAGCTCACAAAGCTCATAACCTTGGGGTTACGGGTTCGATACTCACGACCCGCTCAATATTCCTTCTTTATTATATATGTATCATCCATTTGTATATGGTATATGGATTTATTTTTCTTTCCTAAAAGAGTTTCGGTCTAACAGTTTTTTATTGTTTCTCGGAACAAGAGAAACCCTAAAAAAGAAAGAATAAAATATGAAAGAAAAGCGTCCATTGTCTAATGGATAGGACAGAGGTCTTCTAAACCTTTGGTATAGGTTCAAATCCTATTGGACGCAATCTTTTTTCTATCTATTCTTTAAATAACAATACTAAAAACTAAGAAAACTTTTTTGCATGATTCAAATGAAAAATCTTTCTGAATGATTCCTCTTCTACTAACACGAGTTCTACTAATAAGAGTAAACATGCTATATTTATGTTTGTTCCTGAAGGGAAAACCGTTCAAGCTGTTCCTGAATAGCTTCCTTTAAAAGGGTTTCTGCTTGCTCGGTGAATGTCTTGCTAGAAGATATAATTTCTTGGAATTGAGGTTTAGTATCTTTTAGGTGTTTACGTAACTCATCCAGAAATTTCTTTACCTGTTCAATTTCTAACGAATCAAGATATCCTCTCGTTCCGGTATAAATAGTAGCTACCTGCTCTTCCACTGGGAGAGGGTTTGATTGGGATTGTTTAAGCAATTCCCGTAATCGTCGACCCCTTGCCAATTGATTCTGACTTGTTTTATCGAGAGCAGAGGCGAATTGTGCAAAGGCTTGTAACTCTGCGAATTGAGCTAATTCCAATTTTGATTTGCCAGCTACTTGTTTCATGGCTTTAATTTGAGCTGCGGATCCTACTCTGGAAACAGAAATACCCACATTAATAGCAGGTCGAATTCCAGCATTGAATAAATCCGCGGATAAGAATATTTGTCCATCTGTAATTGAGATTACATTAGTAGGAATATAGGCGGAAACGTCTCCAGATTGAGTCTCCACTATTGGTAAAGCGGTCATACTCCCTTCGCCTAAAAGAGAATTTAATTTAGCGGCTCTTTCTAAAAGGCGTGAATGCAAATAAAAAACATCCCCTGGATAAGCTTCGCGACCGGGAGGTCTTCTTAATAGAAGGGACATTTGGCGATAAGCTTGTGCCTGTTTGGAGAGATCATCATAAATTATTAAAGTATGCCGTTCGCGGTACATAAAATACTCAGCCAGGGCTGCTCCCGTATAAGGAGCGAGATATTGTAATGTAGCGGGTGAATCCGCCATTTCAGCTACTACAATAGTGTATTCCATGGCCCCCTCTTCGTGGAAAGTAGTTACTACTTGAGCCACCGAGGATGCTCTTTGACCGATAGCTACATAAACACATATTACATCTTGCCCTTTTTGATTGAGAATTGTATCTGTGGCTACTGCTGTTTTGCCAGTCTGTCTGTCCCCAATAATTAACTCTCGCTGGCCGCGCCCTATGGGGATCATCGAATCGATAGCAATAAGCCCTGTTTGAAGGGGTTCATATACGGAACGCCTAGAAATAATACCCGGAGCGGGAGATTCAATTAAGCGAGATTCCGAAGCGACAATTTCGCCTCTCCCATCAATAGGTTTAGCGAGAGCATTTATAACACGACCCAAGTAAGCCTCGCTCACGGGTATCTGAGCAATTCTTCCTGTTGCTTTTACAAAACTTCCCTCTTGTATCATCAACCCATCGCCCATTAATACAATCCCAACATTTTTGGATTCCAAGTTCAGAGCAATACCTCTCGTCCCTTCTGCAAATTCGACTAATTCACCTGACATTATTTCACCAAGACCTATAATACGAGCAATCCCATCCCCCACTTGAACTACGCGACCGATATTCTCAATCCCTACTTTCCTATTATATTGTTCAATACGTTCGCGGAGAATTTTATTAATTTCGTCGACTCGAAGGGTTGCCATTAGTGTTTCTTGAATCTTTTTTTCGGAAGCAAGGGGAAAAATAATGCCTAAACTCTAAACGAAAGTAGAAGTTCAAAACCTAATAAATTTCATTATCTCTTCCATTCTATGGCCCCGAGAATGCCAATATTAGCACGAATCGTACGGAAATGTAACTCGGTATTCAAACAACTATTCAGAGTTCCTAAAGCTCCTTGTACGGCTTGTTGGAAAACCCGTTGTCGAACCTGATTCATTGCCCTTTGTTTTTCAAAATAAAGGGTTTCGTTTTTAGACTTTTCTAATTGTTCCAAACTTATAGAAGTAGCATTAATCAAATTTGCTTTTTCTCGTTCTATTTCAGAGTATCCATTCATTCGATACTCATCTGCTTCTAGTTCGACTTTCTGTAATCGAATCCGAGCTTTTTCGAGTTGTTCAAGGGTCCCTCTACGCAATTCTTCCGAATTTCGAATAGTACTTAAGATCCTCTGTTTTCGATTATCTAATAAATCTTTTAATGAAAGTAGATTATCTTGCTATTAAGTTTACAATTTTTATGATCTCTTCCCGAACCAAACAGGAATCTTTCGATTCATTTGGCTCTCCTGCTCCTTTTTTTCTCTTTTGCTATGTATTATGGCTATTTCCATATCTTTTTTTATGTAATGAGCCTATCCTCTATCCTCTCTTTTCCGTTTGTATTTCTATATACCCAAACTTATATAAGACTAGATGAATATTAAGAGGACTCTTCCAACTAGATAAAAATCTATCATGGTCAGCAAAGTTGTTTCTTTATTTGTGTTTGCTCTGTTAGTTAATAATTTCATTAAGAAAAACAAACTAAATAAATGGAAAATAAAAATTGATAGAATTCTTTTTATTTTTTCTTCAAATCCAAAAAATTTCTCTTTTTTTTATACATAGGTCGTCGATTCGGCATTGGAAAAAGGGCTGGGTGCCCCTCTAGTAAATGGTTCAAACTATTTTATCGATATGAGTGTTCTATATCAGATAAATTCTACACTAGCTATTTCCCGTTTAAAGCATTTCGAGACTAATACTAATGTAGTTGTAGAAAGAGTACCCCTTTTTGCCCGGACTTCAAGCAGTTTAGCTTTAACCGTGTTAATGGTCTCACATTATTGGTCTATAGAGAATCAAAGTAAATTTACCAATGAGTCGCGAAATGCTATGGTTCTTCCATATGATTTCTGAAGTTATTCAGAAGTAATTCGTCGAGATCGTGCACCTTTTCTTATTTATCCAAAAAAATACTAAAAAATATTCTAAAGTGCAGCCGGATAGATCCAATCTATTCTTGAAATAGACAACTCGCACACACTCCCTTTCCAAAAAAAATCAATACACCAACCACTACAGTTAGATTTATTAGATTTGTTGCTAAAATATCGGTATTAAGCCCGAAACTCCCAGCGAATGGCCAGTGAGCTAAAAACACGAAAGAATAAGTTACATTTTTCATATGCTCTCCTCTTATAGATAGGACGGACAAAGAAGAAAGTTTTTCGATCACTTACTTCGCTCGCCCTTTTTTAATCGGTTTTTTTAATGCAATTTTATTTTATGCAAATAGATTTAATCTAATAATTTCTTTTAGATTAAGTCTTAGGTTTCGTTTGACCTGTGAAAAATCTCCTTTGTTGAAATGAAATGTTCCCAAAATTCCTAATCCTAAAATAAAAGGAAAAAGACTTTCCACTGTCCTAAACAAAGAACGGGAAGGAAGAGGGGGAGGGTATCCTCTAAATTGATCATGCTCAAATCAGCCCTTCCTGGGGTTTCTGGGGTATTGTCTGTCCTGATAAATACAAAATTCCCGGAATAATATAATAAATAGGAATAAAGTATTGATATACTTGGAATTACAGAAGCAAATGCCAATGTACTAAAAAAAGAAAAAGTATCTAATCTAAAGGACTCATTTTCTTTTTTAGGATTAAACAAAAGGGTTCGCAAATAAAAGCGCTAGTGCCACAACCAGTCCATAAATTGTTAAAGCTTCCATAAAAGCTAGACTAAGCAATAAAGTACCTCGTATTTTACCTTCTGCTTCTGGCTGTCTCGCAATACCTTCTACAGCTTGTCCTGCAGCAGTACCTTGACCAACTCCGGGCCCAATCGAAGCAAGCCCTACGGCCAATCCAGCAGCAATAACGGAAGCGGCAGCAATTAGTGGATTCATGGTGAGTTCCTCGTGTCAAAAAAAAAGAAATGGTTAAGGATACAATCAACCAAGAAATTTTCTAACTTCTAAACTCTATTGGGTAGAAATAACTAATTAAGTACAAATAAATGATAATCAAAATCGTCCGAATTACTTCGAGATCTCGTTTTTAGTTTCTAATCATTAGAGGTTTGTGTAAATCCATATGATTCTCATTATTCTATTTCTCTTTCTTTTCAACCAATCACTCTTTCATTCCATCCTTTTTTTTACTCTTCGATATCCTTGAGTTCCCTTTTTTTACCTTCATCTAAATAATAAAAGACGAAATACAGGAAGAACCCCTATTGAAATCAAACTAATCCAAATCCAATAGGAATCAAATCAAGATATAAAATTGCTAACAATATGCTGCATAGAACTAGATATGGAATCCAGTTCCATATAGAATTCCCTTCTATATATCGGATTAGATAATGAATCTAACTTAGGAATAAAAAAATCCCATATAATATACATTTGTTTCTTCTATTTTGTTTGCGTATTTTCTCATTTTCTATTGAATCCGATTCTAAAATCATTCCTTAGAAAGCCGCACAAAAGATGACTGTCTTATAGGCATTAAGGATATAGATCTAACCTAACTCGGCCCCTGCATATATACTTTACCCGTAATATAGTCTATTCTCTCCCCTACAACTCTAGGTTGTATATTCATACGCATTTCGAACTATTTAGTTTTCCAACTAAGAGGATTATCCGGAATCATGCATGAATTGGGCTAAGCTAAAAAAAAAAGACTATTTCGAAAACTAGTCAATTCAATGATGACCTTCCATGGATTCACCTATATAAGCTGCGGCTAACGTTGCAAAAATAAGAGCTTGAATACCGCTTGTAAATAATCCAAGAAACATGACCGGTATAGGGACTACTAAGGGGACTAAAGAAACAAGAACAACAACGACTAATTCATCCGCCAATATATTTCCGAAAAGTCGAAAACTAAGCGATAATGGTTTTGTGAAATCTTCTAGGATGTTAATTGGTAAAAGGATTGGGGTTGGTTTAATATATTTCTCGAAATAACTCAATCCTTTTTTGCTAAGACCCGCATAAAAATATGCCGCTGATGTTAGTAAAGCTAAAGCAACGGTAGTATTTATATCATTTGTAGGTGCTGCTAATTCCCCATGGGGTAACTCTATAATTTTCCAAGGTAAAAGAGCACCCGACCAATTTGAAACAAAAATAAAAAGGAACATAGTTCCAATAAAGGGAACCCAGGGACCATATTCTTCTCCAATCTGAGTTTTGCTCAAGTCTCGAATAAACTCAAGGACATATTCGAAGAAATTCTGACCGTCGGTCGGGATGGTTTGTGGATTCCGAACAGCTATGATAACTGAACCTAGCAAAATAGTAATTACGACCCAAGAAGTGATGAGTACTTGGGCATGAATTTGAAAACCTCCTATTTGCCAATAGAAGTGTTGGCCTACTTCTACACCCGATATATCATATAACCCCTTGAGTGTTTTAATGGAACATGGTGTAATATTCATATTGTCCTCTGATAAAAATTGAACTTCAAAAAAGGAATTCTTTTGATTCAAGCATCTCTTTCTCAACTCAGCAACTTGAAGTATTAATCTTATATTTAGGATACCAAGAAATCACATCAGATCATAATATATATCAATACCCTCTAATATATATCAATATTCCCCTTCTTTTATCTATGCAAAACAAAAAAGAATAGTAACAGATTCTATAAATCTACGCAGTTGCTTAAGAATTCACTATTCTTCTTAATCAACGATTTCTTATATAGAGAGAACGGCCCTCAGAAATTGCAAATACTAATTTGTTAAGAATTAATCGAATTGAAGTCATAGTGTCATCGTTGGCAGGAATCGATATATTCGCGAGATCCGGGTCACAATTTGTATCGACTAAAGAAATAGTAGGAATCCCCAAAATGGCACATTTCCGAAGAGCTATATACTCTTTTTGCTGATCAAGGACGATCACAATGTCAGGCAACCTCGTCATATATTTGATCCCGCCGAGATATCTTTGCAAGGTAGATAATTTTCTCTTTAAGATTGCCGCATCTCTTTTTGGGAGATGGTGGAATTTTCCCATTTTTTCTTCTGCTCTTAAGTCTCTAAATTGAGAAAGTCTAGTTTTGGTAATTGACCAATTCGTTAACATACCACTGAACCACTTTTTATTAACATAATGACAACGAGATCTTATTGCAGCTGATGCTACTAAATCCGCTGCTCTTTTTTTGGTACCAACAATTAAGAAGCTTTTTCCCTGACTTGCTGCATCAAAAACTAAATCACAAGCTTCTGATAAAAAACGAGCTGTTCTAGCGAGATTTGTAATATGAGTACCTTTACGCTTTGCCGAGATGTAAGGGGCCATTTTAGGATTCCATTTCTTAATACCATGACCAAAATGAACTCCCGCTTCTATCATCTCTTTCAAATTGATGTTCCAATATCTTCTTGTCATTTTTTCCACACTTCCTTTTGATTTTTTCTTTTTTTCGTCTTACCATTACGGAATTAATTTCTTTTTGAAGATTAAGAAAGAGCCGAAATAGCTTGAAATAAATAATAATTGTTCCAATGGAACCTTCTACTCAGAATTGACCATTGATACACGGTATAAACATAGCCTTAATGAATTAACTGACTTCTTTTACTTATTAATTAAAATTTAATTAAAATACAAAATCGAAAATCAGACCTGTTAGCATTCTAAGGTCAAAAGTATAGTTTAAATTAAAGTAAAAAAAAGCTTTATGTATACTTAACTCATATAAATAGGGGTAAACAGGGCTTCTGATGTTTCATAGAAATTGTTTGTTACGTCAGAATCAGAAGAAACTAATTCTGTATGCAGAAACAAAATATCTCTCATTTCCGACGCGAATATATTTTTTTTTGAATTTCGAAATAAACGTTCTTGTCTTGTGGGGAACGATGCACAAATTTTTGGAATCCGGTACCAACAGGTATAATCCCCCCCAGAACTACGTTTTCTTTTAGGCCTTTCAACCAATCAATACGACCTCGTAGGGCAGCTTTTGCTAAAACTCGAGCAGTTTCTTGAAAACTTGCTTCAGATATGAAACTTTGGGTATTCAGGGAAGCCCTTGTTATTCCCAATAAGATTGCCCGATAATAGATCGATTCATCTAAAGCCCGCCCTGCTCGTTCCGCTCGCAATAGTCCTATTAATTCCCCAGGTAAAAAAACATTAGACATTCCATCTTCGGAAACCCTTACTTTTGATGTTACTTGGCGTATAATAATCTCTATATGTCTATTATGGATTTGTACCCCTTGGGATCGATAAACCTTTTGTATCTTATTAACCAAAGAGATACGACTTTGGGCTATGGTTAGCTCAGCTCCAATCAAGAATCCCCAGGGAACCCCAAGAATTCTTGGTATACGTTCATTCCAATCCTCAATTCTCCTTTCGAGATTCGGCGATAGTGAATCAATTGAACGCGCTTCGAAGATTTGTTCTACTTTTGGAAGACCTTGCGTTATATCACTAGATCTCGATTTTTCATATATAAACGTAACTAACCTATCTCCTTTGTAAAGGATTTTTCCATAATGACCATGAACAGTTGCTCCTATAGTGGCCAAATAAGGCTTAGCTGCTCTTAGAACAAAGGAGTCCATATTAACAATGAAAATTTGACCTGATTTTTTTATGTGCGATTTAAATAGACATACATTTTCACAAATAAATTGTCCAAGGTGAATTATTGCCGATGTCTCTTCCCACGAGTCATGATGGAGAAAGTGCCAATTCAAATGGAATGGCTCCAACATGATGTTACTGTCGAAATTCAAAATCCTTTTTTTTTCATCTATTAAAGAGTATTTAAGCACTTGAAGTACTTGGAAGGTTTGTTTCAAATTGTCAAGGAACAAGTATTTTTTTAACAAGATCTGATTATGTGTTAATAAATAGTAAGATGAAGAAAAATTCGATATACTAGGTACAATAGCGCCTAAGAGCCCAAAAATATCTCGAATAGGAATTCTAGGATTCGATTCTTTTACCGCATTGGGATATTTCGAATTCTTGAATAAACCAATTCAAGAACAGTTGGATGCCGACAAAATCATCAAAGAAGGATATTCTTTATTTCCATTCAACAAGGTGCCAATAGCTTCTTGATGTTGGCTAAGTGATTGAACCTTCGCCTTGGAATAAAAGGAATTGGTATTGTTGCGATCTAACCTATTATTGGGAATCAGTCCTACACTTGTCCTATCATACCTTCTTCGTGTATACGAAGTAGTAGACTTGCCTAATTCAATTCTTAGGAAATCGCGACTCAGATCATTTGTTCTTACCTCAACAAGAGAAGCACGAGCCCCCTCTTTTTCTTCTTGTTCCCAATTCACTACTAAGCAAGTTCGAACGAATTGACTATTCGTGTGATAAATTCTTTGAGTTAACTTGCTATTTTCATGAGAAATAAAATTGACAAGTCGAAGTTGGAGATTATCCTCTTCTTGCAGGAGATCCCGCGGGAAAAGTGTTGCTAAATTTTTCCCTTCGTCCATTTGATATGCGACTGCAGGTCGAACCGAAACAAAATACTTTTCCTTGCTTTTGAGAATTTTTTTCCGTTGAACATAAACCCAATTTTTCCTTTTTTTGATTCCTTAGAATCTTTTTTTTCTCTTTCTGGTGGTATCAAACTGCCACCTAATATCTTATCTGCCTCTTCAGGAAAATGAATATCTCCGGAAAAGATTTTGAGTTCTGTATGGCTTTTTTTTCTCTTCACTCGGACCAATCCACCTAGTCTACTTCTTGTATTTTTTGTGAGTTGTGTATCGACTCCAATAATACTATTGTCAAGTACCTTTAGAGATGAGGATCTCGGCAAGATATGCAGTTCTTGAAGAATGAAAAAAAACCGATCTACTTCTTTTTGGTATTTTAGACTAAATTCTTTTGTTCCTCGATGCTCAATAAAACCCTCTTTTTTTAAGATGGAATCTTCCTCCGGGCTCCCACATTCGTCTTCTGAGTCTTCTTCTGAGTCTTCTTCTAAAGTCCCATATTCCTTCTCTGAGCCATCTTCAGAGCCCCCATAATCTTCTTCTGAGTCTTCCTCTAGAGTCCTATATTCGTCTTCTAGGATTTCATATTCGCCCTCTCCCTCTCGAGTCTTATATTCGTTCTCTGGGCTCCCGTATTCTTCCTCTGAGTCTTTCTCTAGAGTCTTATATTCGTCCTCTAGGATCCCATATTCACCTTCTAGGGTTTCATATTCGTCCTCTAGAGTCCTATATTCGTCTTCTAGGATTTCATATTCGCCCTCTCCTTCTCGGGTCCTATATTCGTTCTCTCGGCTCTCATATTCGTCCTCTGAGTCTTCCTCTCGAGTCCTATACTCTTCCTCTCGGGTTCGATATTCTTCCTTTAGGGTCCTATATCTAAATTTCACAATTCCTGAACTCCTTTTATCTTTTCTGTATCGTGGATCGTCAAAATAAGCAAAAATAGTATTTCTACGTAAAACACCCAAAAAAGGTATTTCAATTGAAATACCCAAACAGGATATTAGCTCTTTCTCTTGTTCTTGATGATATTGTAATGGAACGACAAACCTATTTCTTCGCTTTTTCGCCAACAAATCCGAATTATCTTGAAGAATAGAAGGATAGACAAAATTCCAATGACCGTTGGACACGATTCGATCTGGCGTTAAATAATCAAGAATTTCCTTATTTTTTTTACCAAAAGTATCCAAGAGTCTATGGCTTACTTGATCATTAGCCATTGATAGGTCAAAGATATATCTTCCATGAACAGAAAAAGAATAAGTATTCATTTGATCTTGATCCGTGTGGAGCGAAAAAGATGCTATACTGGATCTGCACATACTTACTGACAATATCCATAAATGGCTTGTTTTTGGTAATCGACGAAGATTACCATATTGATATTCGGGCGCATGGTAAACATCAGTACTCCAGTGCATTTCCCCGTCTGATTCGGCATAAATATGCTTTTGTATCTTTTCTTTAAAATGTAAAGTGGACGTTCCGGCACGAATCTCCACAATTACTTGTTCGGATTCTACATATTGATCATTTTGCACTAGAATCAAGCTTTTTAACGGAATATTCACACTATGTAGAATATCCTGACTCTGAATAGTTACATGCAAGTCTATATAGCATAGAAAAGCAGGTTGCCCATGACGGGTACGTGTGGGGTGAACCAAATCCTCATTGAATTGGATTTTTCCATTCGAGGGGGATCGTACAAGGTCGGCAGTACCCCCTGTGAATACTCCACCAGTATGAAAAGTTCTTAATGTTAGTTGAGTCCCCGGCTCCCCAATTGATTGACCCGCAATAATACCTACAGCTTCCCCCAATTCGACCAGCTCCCCATGAGTGGGACTCCGCCCATAACATAATTGACAGATCCAAGATGTGCTCCGGCAAGTAAAGGGGGTTCTAATATATATTGGTTTTGCTCGAAACGGTTGTGCTCGAAAGGCAGTTATGAATCGATTGACTAATCCAATTCCAATATCTTGATTTCGAGCAGCAATGCATCGTGAACCAATATATATATCGTCTGCTAATACACGACCAATTAGTGTTTGGACAAAAAGTTTTTCCGTCATCCCATTGTGAGCACTAACAGAAATACCTCGGATAGTACCACAATCTCTTCTACGGACAATAATATGTTGAACTACTTCAACAAGTCTACGTGTAAGATAGCCAGCATCCGCTGTTCGTACAGCAGTATCCACAACCCCTTTTCGGGCTCCGTAGCAGGAAATTATATATTCTGTCAAAGAAAGTCCCTCGCGTAAATTGCTTTGAATAGGTAAATCAATCATTTGTCCTTGAGGATCCGCCATTAAACCTCTCATACCTACTAATTGGTGTACCTGAGATGCATTTCCTCTGGCTCCTGAAAAAGACATTAGATAGACTGGATTAGAAGGATCCGTTATTCGAAAATTCGAATTCATTTCTTGTTTCAAATATTCACTTGTAGCATACCATATCTCAACAGATTGGCGTAATTTTTCTACCGCGTGTACAGCCCCATAATAATAGTGTTGCTCCAAAAGAAAACTCTGTTGTTCCGCGTCTTGAACTAACCATCCTTTAGAGGGTATTGTTAAAAGATCCTCAATTCCTAAAGAAATCGATGTAGTAGTGGCTTGATGGAAGCCCAGAGTCTTTATTTGATCCAGTATATGGGATGTATATCCCATTCCGAAATGATCTATTAATCTGCTAATAAGTCGTTTTATAGCAGTTCCGTCTATCTCTTTATTATGAAAGACCAAGTTGGCCCGTTCCGCCATACATAAGTACCCCCTTTTTTGGCTGAGTAGGATACGACAATTGCTGAGTAGGATTCGACAATGGGCCTGAGTCAGTGATTCGAAAACTAAATTTACTCCCTTTCCTCAATCTCAATCTGGATTTGCGCGGCAAAAAAGATGGTACTAGCGAAATCGGAATGCCCCCCGAAAGGGGCATCGCCGAATCTAACTTCCTTGTTTAGATAGTGTATGAATAGGCCCGACTAAATCCTTGTATGGCTTCCTCTATTTCTCTATAAAAAGAAATATGACCAAGAGTGGTTCGAATGTATATAGAACGGATTTCTTTTTTTCTATTTCCCACTACTAGATAATGGGCATAAATCTCATGATAAGTCCCAAAAGATTCATATTGAACTTCAATCGGAACTTCTCTTGACCCAACGATGCGTTGATCTAGTTTCCATCGTAGCCACAAGGGACTGTTTAAACCGATCCGTTTCTGTCTATAAGCTCCCAGTGCATCATAGGAACTAGAAAAAAGGGGTTCTTTATCTTTCGTATACTTATAATAATTGTTATTATTGTAATTTACTTTTTTATTTGGAGAGTTTCCGCAACTATTATATCTATTTGCACAAATACCTCGACGGCTTCCAATTGTTAATACATAAAGTCCGATAAGCATGTCTTGAGTTGGCACGCAAATAGGATCTCCAATAGCGGGAGACAGGAGATTCATATGAGAAAACATAAGTAAACGGGCTTCCGCCTGAGCTTCCAAGGATAAAGGTAGATGAACAGCCATTTGATCCCCATCAAAGTCCGCATTGAAACCCTTACACACTAATGGATGTAAACAAATAGTACGCCCCTCTACTAAAGTGGGTTGGAAGGCCTGTATGCCTAATCTATGCAGGGTAGGTGCTCTGTTCAACAGTACAGGATGTCCCCGCATAACTTCTTGAAGTATTTCCCATACAATGGGTTCTTTTTCCCAAATTTTCCTTTTAGCAATCCTGACATTAGAAGTAGCACGTTTCGTGATTAAATCACGAATTACAAATAGCTGAAAAAGCTTTATTGCTATCTCTAGAGGTAATCCACATTGATGTAATGAAAGCGAAGGACCCACAACAATGACAGAACGCCCCGAGTAATCGACCCGTTTCCCAAGCAAAGTCTCGCGAAACCTCCCCTCTTTACCCTCAATTACATCTGAAAGTGATTTGTATACTTTATTGTGACCATCCCTTGTGGGTTGCCCGCGGGACCCACTATCAAGAAGTGTATCCACGGCTTCTTGTACTAATTTTTCCTGGCACATTACTAAATCCGCTGGTGCTAATTCACTTCTTTTTAATAGATAGGCAAGGTTGTTGTTCCGACGGATAACTCTCTTATAAAGTTCATTAATATCCGAAGTCACTACTTTATCCCCAGACCTATAAACAATGGGTCTCAATTCGGGAGGAAGAACCGGTAATAAGCACAAAACCATCCATTCTGGTTCTACATTTGTTTGAATAAAATGTTTCGCCAATTGCATGCGTCTAATCAAAAAAACTTTTCTTATTCGTCTTTTTCTATCTTCCCATTCATCTCCACTATACCCCTCGTCTTCTAATTCCTTCCATTCAACCAAGGAATTCTCTATAATAATTCGCAAATCCAAATCCGCTAATTGTTCTCTAATAGCACCTGCTCCTGTCGCAATTTCCCGATTTTGAAATGTTGCAAAGCCTGGGGTAGAAAAAAAGGGAGAAATACTGTGGTTACAGGATAAAATTTCATCTTCGAATAAACCCCGTAATCGTAAGAAAGTGGGTTTTTTAGCGCTGGGCCTAGCAAAAGAGAAATCGCCATATACTAGGCCCTCCAATTTCTTAAGGGGTTTATCTAAAAGATTCGCGATATAACTAGGAAGACCTTTCAAATACCACACATGAGTCACTGGACATGCGAGTTTTATGTAGCCCATTTGATATCTTCGTACCCGAGAATCAACAAATTCTACCCCGCATTTTTGGCAAAATATTTCGTCTTCGTTTTCAGCTACGCTCGCTCGAGAATTTCCACAAGCACAAATTCCGCTTTTTATGGGTCCAAAGATTCTTTCGCAGAACAATCCATCTTTTTCTGGTTTATCGGTTTTATAATGAAAAGTGGAGGGCCTTGTGACTTCGCCAACGACTTCCCCATTAGGTAGGATTTTTTTAGCCCAAGCCTTTATTTGTTGAGGGGAAACGAGTCCAATTTGAAGTTGTTTATGTTTATATTGGTCAATCATAAAATAGAAATAAGAAAAGAATTTATATTGATTCCGATCAAACATCCTCCCTATTAACCTGGAAGTTCTTCTCAGATACAAGGAAATGGTTCAGTTCTAGAGCCAAAGATCGTAGTTCTCGAACGAGCACTCGAAAAGATTCTGGAGGATCCTCGTGATTAGGCACTCTTTTTCCCCAGATCGTAGCATTAAGTATTTCTTGGCGAGCTATAAGATGATCAGATTTATAAGTAAGTATCTCTTGTAAAATATGAGCAACACCAAATCCTTCTAAAGCCCAAACTTCCATTTCTCCTACTCGTTGTCCCCCTTGCTTGGCTCTTCCTCTAACGGGTTGTTGGGTAACAAGTGAGTAGGGCCCAGTAGAACGTCCATGAATTTTCTCATCAACTTGATGAATTAATTTTAAGATATAGGACTTCCCTATTAGAACAGGCTGTTCGAAGGGATCTCCTGTTCTTCCATCAAATATTCTGCTTTTTCCCGGGTACTCGGGTTCAAATACCCATGGATTTTTTGTTTGTTTACTGGCTTCATATAATTCCGAAAACACAAGTTTTCTTGAAGCCTCTTGCTCATATCTCTCATCAAAGGGTGCTATTCTATAATGTTTCTTTAGCAGATCCCCTGCTAATCCGAGCGAGCTTTCAAATATTTGTCCCACATTCATTCGTGAGGGTACTCCTAAGGGATTGAAGACCATATCAACAGGTGTTCCATCTTGCAAATAGGGCATATCTTGCCTAGGCAAAATTTTGGAAATGATCCCCTTATTCCCGTGTCTTCCGGCTACTTTATCCCCAACTTTGATTTCACGTTTCTGTAAAATATATACACGAACCATTATGTCAAGGGGGTCCCTCTGGATCCATTTCACATCGATAACGCGCCCTCTTCCACCTATAGGTAGTTTGAGAGAAGTTTCTTTTGAAGTGGATACCTCAAGACCAAAAATAGCCCGTAATAATCCAGCTTCCGCGATATACGACGATTCGCTCGCTATTTGAGGCGTTAATTTACCCACTAAAATATCGCCAGTTTCTACCCAGGATCCCAACTTCACAACTCCATTTCTGTCCAAATTGCGGAGTAAATGTTCTTCTAGATGTGGTATTTCTTTAGTGATTTTTTCAGCGGAGCCTTGGCTTGTTGTATCCGTCTGAATTTCATATTTTCGGATGTGAAAAGAAGTATAAATATCCTCATATACCAAACGTTCGCTAATTAGTACGGCGTCTTCAAAATTGTAACCCTCCCAGGGCATATAAGCTACTAAAATGTTTTTTCCTAAAGCAAGTTCCCCACCAACTGTAGCTGCTCCCTCCGCTAAAATTTGCCCTTTTTAAATGGATTTCCCCCGCGGAACCCGAGGTTTTTGGTGCATACAAGTATTTTTGTTAGAGCGCCGATGGGCAACTAAAGGAATACTTATAGTCTTCCCATTACTTGATAAAAGGATCTTATGACTATCACTAGAAATGATCTTTCCCTCGCGTTCGGCTATAACGGAAACCCTCGAATCTAGAGCTGTTTGGCGTTCCAATCCAGTTCCAACAATGCACTTCTCGGACCGAGAAAGTGGAACTGCTTGGCGCTGCATATTAGAACTCATTAAAGCCCGATTCGCATCATTATGCTCAATAAAAGGAATGAGAGAGCCTCCAATAGAAAAATATTGGAAAGGGAAAATACTTCTAACATGAATCTGTTCCCATGCAATAGTCAGGAATTCTTGACGGTATCTAGCTGGAACAACCTATTCTTCCTGAATACCCTGATTCAAGGACAAAGAATTTCCTGCTGCTATCATATAATATTCATCTCTATTTGGTGATAAATAAACCACCTGTCTCTCTTTTTTTTCTTTTGCTTTCTCAGATATTTCATAAAAAGGACTCTCTATGGATCCCCACCAGTGATCAATTCTCGCATGAATAGCTAACGATCCAGTAAGTCCAACATTGATTCCTTCGGACGTGTCAATTGGACAAATACGCCCATAGTGACTCGGATGAATATCTCGGCTCCGAAAACTTGCAGTTCTCCCCGTCAATCCTCCAGGACCCAAACAACT
Organism: Echinochloa phyllopogon; assembly: GCA_033239725.1. Classification (NCBI taxonomy): domain Eukaryota; kingdom Viridiplantae; phylum Streptophyta; class Magnoliopsida; order Poales; family Poaceae; genus Echinochloa; species Echinochloa phyllopogon. Next base: position 146,439 of record BTCW01000012.1, on the reverse strand, counting down.
CACTTTTCGCCCATGAACCGTTTGTGTCAATGGATTGGTTTGATCAAAAACTTGAGATAAGGGGTATGTGCCAAAAAAGGTCTCATAAGTAGTTATTAATAAAATCGAAGTTGAAGTTGGAGTTACCAAAGTTTGTGGAGTCGGTTTCGATTGACGTATGAATACTCTATGGATAGTTTTTTGAACCGCATGTTGTAAACGGCCAAGAGCCAGTCCGAATTGATCTTGTAACAGATCTGCAACCGAACGAATACGTTTATTTTTCAAGTGATTCATATCATCATCGTCAAGTATACCCGTTCCAAATTTCATTCCAATCAAATGATCCGTAGCGGCCAATATATCTCGTGGTAACAAGAATGTATTGTTCTGAGGGATATCAAGATTCAGTCTCCGATTCATATTTCGTCGACCAACTCTTCCTAATTCACATTTTTGTTGAAAAAATTTCTTTTGTAATTCCTCGCATAAGGACTCCGAAAATACTAGGTCCCCACCTACACAAGCAAATTGTTGATAAAACTCCAAAATAGCTTTTTCTTTTGACTCAATCCTCTTCTTCTCTTTAGCATTCGGGAAAGACAAGAAAATTTCGGGGTAGGAAACATTATCTAAAATTTCTCTTAGATTTGAACCCATAGCTGATGATAGAACTAAAATGGATATCTTTTGTTTTCTACTCACGCGAGCCCATATCCTTTCTTTTTTATCAATTGCTAATTCCGACCTTCCTCCCCAATCTGATATTATAGTCCCGGTGTATATAGAAATTCCCTTATGGTCTAATTCCGAGCGGTAGTAAATACCAGGACTTAGCAATATTTGATTGATCACAATTCGGTAAATTCCATTTATTATAAAGGTTCCTAAGGAATTCATTATAGGAATGTTTCCAATGGAAATGGTTTGCTTTTGCACATCGAAACCAAAAATTAATCTCGCAGATACATATAATTCGGAAGAATAGGTGAGTGATTCATACACAGCATCCCTTTCTTTTATCGAGGGTTCTAGCAATTGATATCCTTTCGCAAATAATTGAAATGCAATTTCGTGATCTGGATCTTTAATTGTTGCAAACTTCTCAAGTTCTTCTGCCAAGCCTTGATTAATGAATCTACAAAATCCCTCGAATTGGATCTGACTAAATCCGGGTATTGTGGACATTCCCTCATTTCCATTCCGGAGCATTTTAATCTTAAGTTTCTTATTTATCGAAGAAAAATTCCATTATCAGCTCACTCTTCATCAATCCCTACGGATCAATCTAGCAATCATGGAATCTATATTCTGTTTACTGAATCACATGAAATTCTAGGGAACTCCACATATGTATTTCATATATGTATTTCATACATATGAATAGAGACGATTTCGACGAAAATTCGAATTTACCAGGGGTAGAAATGCAATAAAAATGAATTGATAAAACAGTCCTAGAAAAAAATTCTGCCACTTAAACTTTATGATATTCTAAAAAGATTGGATAGCAAAGATTTCTCGTTTTATCTCCTTTCTATGAAAGGGATAAAGCCATAAGAATTTATAAGCACTAGAAAGTTTGACTTTAGTTCGATTTAGAATAGCACGCTTAGTTTTATTTTCAAAAAGAATTTGAAGTTTCTTTTTTGTTTCGTAGGTAGTAGAGAATTGCTGGAAAATAAAGGATTTCGTTGTAGAATCCTAAAATAAAGTATTTACTTTATTTTTTAAGTACTTGCCAATCTAGTTATCCACCTATCTACATATCCTTTCTTTTGCACTTAGGTGGGCCAAGAAGGCCAAGCCATAATCTATATCAGAGCCAATTCCCTCTTTTTTTTATTTAATGCAATGAAAAATGAAAGCACGATTCCCCATAGGGATATGTACATAAGGGGGATCCATAGATAATAATGCTGTTCGGACCTGGAGTTTCCCTATATACGGATTAGGGAAACATTTATTCTATTTTATTATGCCATTAAAAATAATGGGGGGGGAGAATACCTATTTAAAAGTCGTTCACTACTGCAATTAAAAAAAAAGAAAATTATAGTTAATGGTTCTAATTTTTTCTGAATTTTGCAGCCTGTGACTGGAAATCCACTTTTTCTCCTTTGTGATCTCAATAGAATAGAAAGAAAAGGGAAGTTTTCTAGTGTTAGCAATGTGTGTTTTAAAATGGAATCCATCGAGGAGAATAAGCGAAACAGGATCCAAAAAAGCAGAAATCTATTTTTTGAAAAAGATTAGAAAAAGTTAAGTAGAATTAGATTCAAGATAAAAGAAAAAAAAGGGTTTTAGTAAAAAAGTGTAGATGAATACTTGGTCTTTTCTCGATTTTAGATCGGGTTTTTTGGCGGCATGGCCAAGTGGTAAGGCAGGGGACTGCAAATCCTTTACCCCCAGTTCAAATCTGGGTGCCGCCTGATCAATAAAATACTTAGGATTATAGTACTGATCAAACCCTACAAATTCCTACCTCTATAAGTTGGGGCACGAGAGTAACTAGGTTTGGCGAGACTGAATTTTGAGAATCCATACCATAGTTCTATCCTCAAACTAGGGTTTGTTTTGTCGGCAGTGGCCCATACCAATAGGGATGAGGTAGCGTTTCGTTATTCTTTTATTGATTTAAATTGATTCGATTCAGGAATTTAAAACTACGAGACTAAGATGTCAGAAATCTTCGTATCCAAAGGTTCCTAAGGAGCAGTCCTTTTTCAATCTAAGCTTTTTCAATCTAAGTATAGAAGAAGGGACTTCGCGAAGAAATATCAAGACTTCCTTTCCTAATTATCATACATTTTTTTTATGATACATCTTACTACATACACTTCGTACATCTTATGCTACCTACATACACTAAAGTAAAGGTTACTGATTCTGTCGAGAATTAGATTGAATAGGCTGATCATAAATAAATTTCTGGGTTGTGGATGGGGCCTCCTCACTCTTTCATAGAAAGATAGAAAGCGGGGCAGTAGGGTTTAGGTCAAAAATAAACAAGTGTAAGGTAGGTATTCAATAAATATTTATCTATCCTAATTTTAGGATATATTCTTATGCCCTTTGCTTATAAAAAAACAAACGGAAGAAAAAATCTCTCTATTCCCTTCTATTCAGGACATCCCCCTACTCTTTTTTAGGGAAAGGGCTATGTATCATATTTATACTTAATGCTCTCCAATTCTACTAGAAATCATATAAGAATTTGTTAGAAGTAAATTCCTTTAACGGATTCATCCATAGTCTTAGGGCAGAATGGCCTTTTGACTCTGTACCCTTGATTCCACTATGATTATTGATCAATAGTAGAAGAATTCCTTCATAAAAATAGGAGACATAATTTACATGGATATAGTAAGTCTCGCTTGGGCTGCTTTAATGGTAGTCTTTACATTTTCTCTTTCGCTAGTAGTATGGGGGAGGAGTGGACTCTAGGGATACTACCAATTGATTGAGTAGTCGAATTGTAGTATCAACTCTTTTCTTTAATTGATCGTTTTGCATTAATAAGTTTGGCAAACTTTATTTTTTCTCTCCTTCTTTAGTTTTGTTTCACTCTTGTAAAAAACTTTTTTAAGAAAGTAAGAAAGAGTCGTTCTATTCTACTATGTTCTATTCCAGTATAATAGAATAGAAAGGGCTATTATAGTAATTCAGAATTTCTATTCTACTAGAAGTGGCGAGTAAAAAGAAAGTTCTATACATAAGAAAATTAACCTTTTTTACACGAAGCTATTCACAACATATCGCACATTTTCCATTTATACTATTTTCTTATTCTTAGAAAATTTTTGATGTTCTTTTTTTTTTTTGAAGGATCTCGATTGAAGCATCTCGCGCTATTTTTAAGCATGAAAGATTCGTAGGTTTTTTCCTTTTACTTTTTTTCTTTTACTATAGTCTATTCTCGTATTATTTCCCCCCCCCCCCTCTATGGATTCTTTCAATGAAGAATTGTCTTCGATTTTTTTGATTTTGACTTGATGGAAATTAAGTGGATGCAGTGAAAAAAGAAGTTGAATTAGACTACTATTTCAATCTACTAATCGATTCCATGTAGATTCAAGATAATATAATAGAAAGAATCTAAAGTGTGGTAGAAAGAACTACATATAGTTCTTTCTACCACACTTTATGATTCCAACCAGATCCTTTCATTTAAAACTTGGATTTGTATTTTCTTTAATCCCTTTTTCATTTTCATTTCTTCAATGATTAATTGGAATTCCAATTAATCATTTTGGCTGGCTGTTTTTACATAAATAATAAGTAAAAAGGCAGTAGGAACTAGAATGAACAATGCGGTAGCAATAAATGCGAGAATATTGACTTCCATAACCTCTTGATTTCTTTTTTTCACAATAACTCGGGATGTAATCCCATAGAGAGGAAAAAGGGGTATCCTGTAAATTTCAGGGGAGGACTTACATTCTGATAATACTGAATCAATCCAATATTATGAATATTGGATCTATCAAATCAATTCATGCTTGATAGTAGAATAATATAACATAGGAAGATCCTTTATCCATACTAAGACCAAAATAGGTTTTTTGATTGGATTCGAAACTCCCTCTATTCTATTTTTCATTCTTTTCCACTTTTGCTTTTATATATGTATAACCATGTATAACCCAAAATAAAATCTTTCTCATCTTATCCAATTTCCCTTCCTTTTTCTTTTATCCAATTTCCCTTCTATTTTCTTATAGTTATACATACAATTATGTATGTATGTATTATATGACCTACTTTCTATGGGTCACATAGACATCCAAATAAGCAGTAGAAGTAGAAATGAGATGGAGAAAAGAGGATCTTAAATAAAAAGGATCCAATATTTAAATCTGAAATCAAAATATTTTAATTTAGGAAAAAGAGCGTTTGCTTGGTTTTTATTTAATTAGGTTACTATCAATATCCGCTTTTTGGGATCTAAAGATGAGAGCGGATCCATAAAAAAAAGGAGTCGGCAAATGGAGTGAGGGGGATTCTTCCTAATTATTCATTGAACATACACAAACAACGTTAGAACTAGAAAATGGAAGGGGTGTGGTTTAACCCCCAAAAAGGAACTAATTAGATGAAATTTTTTCTCTAACAATAAAAATGGTTTATGTATGGATTCCGGTAAAATACCGGTACTCTATTCCATAAGAGTCGAATAGGAAGTTAAGATGAGGATGGTATAATCATAAAAATAGAGTAATATCCTAAATTATACTAATCCACGTATGATATGTACGCCTTTCCTTATCAACCAGAAGTAGTGAAAAAAAATGCCTATACTGCTCTCTTTTTACTGAGAAATGCGAAATAAAAAAAGTGAACTAAGGGTACCCCATAGATATTTGATGTTGCCTCCGGCCCCCCCTTTTCATCAAAAATTTCCATGAAAGATGAATTTATCCATTCATGGAACCCTAGTTCGGGACTGACGGAGCTCGAACCCGCAGCTTCCGCCTTGACAGGGCGGTGCTCTGACCAATTGAACTACAATCCCTGCGGGGTGTATGGCATACCTATTCTTAAATAGAACCATAAGAAGATTCGATTCGTCTGTCGTGCTCTAAGAAATAGAGGAATAATATACTACATACCCACATAGGATATGTGGGTATAGTGATAGTGGCATAACTAGTATGTCGCGATTTTTTATCCCTAAAAATAAACGATAATCCGCCTTTCCATAAGAAAAACTCTTTTCTTTGTCTTTTCTTTGTAAGATAAAAAATCAGAGAGATATGGATTAGAAAAAATTTCCCCATTTCTCTTTATCCTTTAGTTCTATGGATCAGAACTTTTTTTTCTTTCATACAAAAAAATGGATTTAGTTTATATTCACGAAGCCCTAGATTTTTGGGCCGAGCTGGATTTGAACCAGCGTAGACATATCGTCAACGAATTTACAGTCCGTCCCCATTAACCGCTCGGGCATCGACCCAGGAAGAATTTTTTCTAGGCTTTTTGATAATCTATGATTAACCTCTTTTTATAATACTCCCTACCCCCAGGGGAAGTCGAATCCCCGCTGCCTCCTTGAAAGAGAGATGTCCTGAACCACTAGACGATAGGGGCATCACTAGACGATAGCGCCATATACAACCACTCGTCATTATACTATAATGATAGTATGAGCAGTTTTTTGGAATTGTCAATATACTCGAAGAGTATAACTAGATCATAAGGAAAGAGTCTTTACTACTTTTCCGTTATGTTTTCATAGGGTTTTTTTAGTTGAGGGTTAGGTTAATTCACAGATCATCCCCTACTTTTTAAGGAAATTCCTTTAAAGGGTATAGAATAAGAATAGATTAATAAAAAGGAGTCTAGATTAGTTCAGTACAGGTATTGATTTGATTGCTCTAACAGGAAGTCCTATTTCATTTCTTTTTTGCAATTTAAACTCTGCGCTTCCTTTAGTGTTCAGACCAAAAATGCCGGCATCTTGCACTAAACTAAGTCATAAAATTCAAGAAAAAATGGAGACATTTTCAAAAAAAAAATGAATTTAGTAGAAAAGTACTTTCTAGGATTCGAACCGATGACTTCCGTCTTACCAAAGCATTACTCTACCACTAAGTGTAAGTGAAAAGCCCTTTATCGGATTTGAACCGATGACTTATGCCTTACCATGGCATTACTCTACCACTGAGTTAAAAGGGCTTTTTATTCAATAATTAGCCACTTTCATTTTATTCAATAATTAGCCACTTTCATTTACTATATATGAGTCTACTGCATAATGTACATGTACATAATATATGTATATATTAATGTACATAATATATACATATATAGAGATATATGTAGAGATTTTCTTTTATATATATATCGAGATGTAGAAGTTTATTTATGGGGAGGTTCAAAATCTTGATAAAATCAAGAAAAATAAGAAAATATTTCATATTTTCTATTATCACTTGCACAAAGTAGAGGTATTTTATTATTATATAAATAAATACATATAACATATAATAAAATACTTGAACAGAGAGTTGACACATTCAAAAGTTATTATATATATCGGATACCGTGAAGAAGGTGGGTAAGTTCATAGGTATGTAAACACGATCTCGGACGACTCACCAAAGCCCGGAAGTTCCATTTTTTTTTTTGTTTAAGGGGATTTATTTAAGGGGAGAACAAATATGTATCAATTGTTGAATCGGATACAACAATGGGCCAAAAATGCCCAAGGGGCCATAAGAACTGCTGTTAAAAAAATGAAAGACTTTGTTTTTTTTATCTTTAGGCTATTCACTTTTCATGTGCTCAGAATGTTCTGCAGAATTAGGGACTTTTTTCTTCTATTGGCCGATCTTATGATGAGAACTTTCTCAATTTATGTTTTATTTCCCCTAATTCTAATTGGGTGGGGTATAAAGGAATTTGCGCTCTTCATATACCCATATGGCTGGGTATTAATTTTCAGTGATATACTTCTTATCTGTTTTGGTGATAGATTGAAACAATTTTTAACAAGCATCTTTTGGAAAAAGTTTCGAGTTCAAAACTTTTTAATTTTTGTTAAAAAGTTTTGGACGGATTTGTTGAAACGATTTTCAACAGGTACCCCTTGGAAATGGGGTACTTGACTATTCCACAAGGATTCTAGTCGATTTGGAACAAACTATGTTGGAGTTAATTTTATTCTAAAAAGTTGTCAGTCGAATTTATACTGCAGAGTAGAAAAATTATACTACTGCTTGCCCAACAAAAAAGAAAAACCATATGCTATATGCATAACTCCTCCAGGTTAAGAGTTTTCTGTTTCCGAACACTAGAAAAAAAAAGAGGATTTTAGATTTCCGATCCTAGGATGAAAAGGAAGGGAACAGATACCCAATATGATTCTTAGGAGGAACGGTTGGTAATGATCTTGGTCCTCTATGCCCTTTTTTATGTTATGTGTTCTTAGTTCTATTCATCTTCTTTGATTCTTTTAAACAAGAATTTAATAAACTAGAATTGAGTGGAAAAGAAGAGAGGAAATTAGTAAATGGAGAGGATCCACTAACCAGAGACTTTCCGGATCCTCTTTATGAAGAGTTTTGGGAGTCCTCATCAGAGTCCTCTGATGTAAATTTTCATTAGGTAAATCTGTCGACTCCTATCCGCTTTTCTTTTTAAGTTATTACTCTTTGTTTGTTGCTTCTCTCAAGTGATAGAGGAAGTCTATGATGAATTTTTTAAAGTCATCTCACTCCTTCCCTATGGCTTGGATTTCATGATAAGTGGAGGAAGAAAAAATCTTTCCCGATTTATTTGTTCAATTCTGAACAAAAAAGAAAAGGAAGAAAGGGATTTATGGGGACTGTACTGCCCCCTATATCTCTTAGAGTATATTGTAGGAATTAGTTTATATTGTAGGAATAATAAAACTAGACAAGAGTCTGGCACATTTACGTCCTCACAAATAATGATCCTTGTAGTCATAACCGTAGAATAGATCCTAATCGAAATGCATACATTTGGTTCATACACTATTGGCATGGTAAGAAGAGATGTATTTTACAGACTAGAGAGGGGCTATCTAAATCCTAAAGTAAAGGTTCGCGATTGAAGTACCAATCGCCCACCCCCATGAATTTTCTCCGTTTGATTCGATAAGGTTGAATTAGCCCCCTTCTCGAATGGCTACCCTTGACAAAGGGTAGCGTTGGTATCATAATCTACATGTAGCGGGTATAGTTTAGTGGTAAAAGTGTGATTCGTTCTATTAATAACTGAATTTGAAATGATATACTTAAGGCATCCTTAAGTTTTTTTATATTCATATTCCGATGAAAACTTTAGTTCTTATAAAGGGTTTAATCCTTTTTCTCTCAATAGCATATTGAGGAAGAATATACATTCTCGCGGTTAGTATCCAAAGACTATTTGAATTTGCATCCAAAAGACAAATTCGATTATGAGTACAGAGTCGCGAAGCATAATTTTGCATTTAAGTATTCCGATTGAATAAATATGAGTAAAGGATCTATGGATGAAGATACAAAAAAGTTTATTTCCAATCGTAACTAAATCTTCTTTTGTTTTGTTTAAAAAGGAAATGGAAGCCCAATAGCTAAAAAACGATGGTTTTGGTTTACTAGAACCATCAGTATATTGTTTCAGCTCGGTGGAAACCCAACTCTTTTCCTCAGGATCTCTTGAATGAAATTAAGGAACGAAGTAAGTAGATTAGATAGATATTTAGGAGAATTTCTATTTCCTACTCTATAGGGATCATCTAGAAAGCGGAGAGCTTTGGTTCCATTCAGACAGAAAAGCTGACTTAGATGTTAAGTGGTGAGAATATCCATAAAGGAGCCGAATGAACTCAAAATTTCATGTTCGGTTTTGAATTAGAGACGTTAAAAATAATCAACCAACGTCGACTATAACCCCTAGCCTTCCAAGCTAACGATGCGGGTTCGATTCCCGCTACCCGCTCCATTTTGTATAAAAGACTATTCTATTTGTTTGTCTAGACATGGTAGACACTTGTATTCAACCTTTTTCGTCCATCTGTTTTCGGCCTTATAGAGCAGAGTAGAGCAGTTTGGTAGCTCACGAGGCTCATAACCTTGAGGTCACGGGTTCGATTCCCGTCTCCGCACTTAGCAGTCCGTATAAATGGACTATTCTATTTGTATAGATATGGTAGAGGGCTATATCTAACTCTTTTTTTTATTCAGCAGGCAGAAAAAAAAAGAAAGAAAAGCATAGCCTATCCCCTTTTCAAAACCGTTTGTCTCTTGTTTGTCTCGGTGAATCCCCGGTTTAGGGAACTTTCTTGGAAAGTTGGATTTTCACCCCCGAATCGAAGCACTCTTTTTTTTTGAGTCGGGTGCAAAAGAAGGATAAGATAGGAAGGGGTACAGGACTAGACTAACAACTGCTTAATTTAATATTAATTTCTTATTTAATAGAAGTAGTTAAGTAGTCAACTAGACTGAATTTTTTATCTTTTTTACCTTACTAAATGAAGCTGGCGAGCGACGGGAATCGAACCCGTATCTTCTCCTTGGCAAGGAGATGTTTTACCACTGAACTACGCTCGCTACATTGAACTACGCTCGCTACGGCCTATATTTTATAGGGTATATCCACCTAGGTCGACCGTCTATGTCTGGGTCGACCGTTTCATTTTCTATTAGAGTTTTCTTTTTATTAATTGTCTGTCAATCAATATTCTAATGCAATAGAATTTCATAATAATGAAAGAGAAGAGGTAATATAATAATTCGGAACGAAAATAGCATTTTAATGTGTATCAAAATCCTAATTTTTTCGAAAAAGGGCCTTTCTTTTTATTTATTTTATATAGGGCTACTAAATACTAAACAAATTCAAGAAATGAGAGAATTCAGAATAGCTACCAGAAAGACTAATCCAATCCATAATGATGTGCCGGAAAATACAACGTTTTTATTATTTGACCAACCATCAGGAGAAGCAAATACAAGGGGTACACTAATTACTAAGACTGAGGAAGTCGCAATTAATGCAAAAACAGCTAATTGGAAAGCAATAGTCATATTTCTAATCCTCCAAACTACCTTCAAATAAAGTTGACTACATATTTATATTTGATCCCTCACTTAATCAAAATTGTACGAAAATACAAGAAGTGGGAGGGGTTTAATCATGAATCCATTGATTCTTCTCTTTAAAACTTTTTCCTTACCGCTTTTATTTGGATATGGAGTTGAGGGGATTTAGCCTTTATTTCACAAACAGATATAGCGGATTCTGTATCCGTGTATACAGTATACAGAGATATATCGAAAGTGGACTTGCATCTGAGATGTTTCTAGGAGTTAGTAGACCATTTCATATAGCTATGTTCTATTTGTAGGAATAAAATAGGGATTGGGCTGTGGAGAGATGGCTGAGTGGTTGATAGCCCCGGTCTTGAAAACCGGTATAGTTCTAGGAACTATCGAGGGTTCGAATCCCTCTCTCTCCTTTTGTTTATTGAATACATTTGTTTCTTTCTATGTTTTCTTTGTTCTGCCCCCTTATATCATTCTTCCATAAAAAAGCATGAATGGCTCGGCTAGATGGAATAACCGAGCCAGAACAGAAAAAAAGTAGAACAGGTAGAAATAAAAAAATCTTAGTTAAGAGGGGTCATGTAAAGAACAGGCTCCAAATCACGATCAATTCCCTTTTCAAAGCCTGCTGCAGCAGCTCGGGCTCTTCCTGCATGCCACAAATGGCCCACAAAAAAGAAGAATCCTAGAACAAAATGGGAAGTCGCTAACCAACTTCAAGGAGAGACATAATTAACTGCATTGATCTCGGTAGCCACGCCACCCACGGAATTTAAAGAGCCTAAAGGAGCATGGGTCATATATTCTGCCGAACGTCGTTCTTGCCAAGGTTGGATGTCTTTTTTCAACCTACTCAAGTCCAAACCGTTGGGGCCCCTTAGAGGTTCTAACCACGGAGCACGAAGGTCCCAAAAACGCATAGTTTCCCCTCCAAAAATAACCTCTCCCGTTGGGGAACGCATTAGATATTTACCTAAACCGGTTGGTCCTTGGGCAGACCCTACATTAGCTCCAAGACGCTGGTCTCTAACTAGAAAAGTAAATGCTTGAGCTTGAGAAGCTTCTGGCCCAGTGGGTCCGTAAAACTCACTTGGATAAGCCGTATTATTGAACCAGACAAAACAACAAGCGATAAAACCAAAAACGGATAAAGCAGCTAAACTATAAGACAAGTAAGCTTCGCCAGACCATACAAACGCACGGCGAGCCCATGCAAAGGGTTTGGTTAAGATATGCCAAATTCCGCCAAGTACACAAATGGAACCCAACCATACATGTCCCCCAATTATATCTTCTAAATCATCCACACTAACAATCCACCCTTCTCCCCCAAAAGGGGATTTTAGTAAATAACCAAATATAACACCGGGGCTAAGGGTTAAATTGGTAATTTTTCTTACATCCCCCCCCGGGGGCCCAGGTATCATATACGCCTCCAAAATAAAGAGCCTTGAGTACTAGAAGAAAAGCACCTAGACCTAACAAAATTAAGTGAATACCCAAAATTGTAGTCATTTTATTTCTATCTTTCCATACATAACCAAAGAATGGAAAAGATTCTTCAAGAGTCTCGGGTCCCAGAAGCGCGTGATAAATGCCACCGAAGCCTAAGACTGCGGAGGAAATTAGGTGAAGTACTCCGGATACAAAGTAAGGAAAAGTATCTAGAACTTCTCCCCCCGGCCCTACTCCCCAACCTAGAGTAGCTAAGTGCGGAAGTAAAATCAACCCTTGTTCATACATGGGCTTTTCTGGTACGAAATGGGCCACTTCAAATAGGTTCATTGCTCCGGCCCAGAATACGATTAATCCGGCATGGGCTACATGAGCTCCAAGTAGTTTACCGGACAAATTGATAAGTCTGGCATTCCCAGCCCACCAAGCAAAGCCGGTGGTTTCTTGGTCACGACCAGCTAAAACGAAAGTTCCATTAAAGAGCGTTGCCACGTGGTAGAACCTCCTCAGGGAATATAAGATTTTCATGAGGCTGATCCTGAGCTGCCATCCACGCACGAATACCCTCGTTTAAAAGAATATTTTTGGTGTAGAAAGTCTCAAATTCAGGATCTTCCGCTGCACGGATTTCCTAGGAAACGAAGTCATAGGCACGTAGGTTCAGAGCCAGGCCAACTACGCCAATAGCACTCATCCATAAACCGGTGACGGGTACAAATAGCATAAAGAAATGTAACCAACGTTTATTGGAAAAAGCAACACCAAAGATTTGGGACCAAAAGCGGTTAGCAGTGACCATTGAATAAGTTTCTTCAGCTTGAGTTGGGTTAAAAGCGCGGAAGGTATTTGCACCATCACCATCTTCAAATAGAGTGTTTTCTACGGTAGCCCCATGGATAGCGCATAGCAGAGCTGCACCTAATACTCCGGCAACTCCCATCATATGAAATGGGTTCAACGTCCAATTATGAAATCCTTGGAAGAAAAGGATGAATCGAAATATCGCTGCTACGCCAAAACTCGGCGCAAAGAACCAACCAGATTGTCCTAGTGGATAAATAAGGAATACGGAAACAAAAACAGCGATTGGACCAGAGAATGAAATTGCATTATAAGGCCGCAATTGAACAGACCGAGCAAGTTCAAATTGACGTAACATGAAACCTATTAGTGCAAAAGCCCCATGGAGAGCGACAAAAGTCCACAAACCACCTAATTGACACCAACGAGTAAAATCCCCCTGTGCTTCCGGGCCCCATAGTAGCAACAAAGAGTGTGCTAAACTATTGGCAGGAGTGGAAACCGCCGCGGTTAAGAAGTTGCAACCTTCCAAATAAGAACTAGCCAATCCATGAGTATACCAAGAAGTTACAAAAGTAGTCCCTGTAAACCAACCCCCTAAAGCGAAATAAGCACAAGGAAAGAGCAATAGGCCGGACCATCCTACAAAAACGAAACGGTCCCTTCGTAACCAGTCGTCCATAATATCAAATAGATCATTTTCTTCTTTAGTAACTCTACCAAGGGCTATAGTCATAGTGATCCTCCTATTCAATTACTTCAACCATTTCCGAGCACCTCATATTACTTCCAGGGCATACGATAGATTATCTGTGGACGATTTCTTTCTCGTTCAATGCCCTTTTTCAATGGTCTCGAAGATAGAAATTTTGCGTTTTTATCTATGGAGTCACAACCAAGGTCGTGGTAAATCCATGAATTTCATTCAATTAATTTTTGTTATACTATAGAAATAAAGAAATAAACATTTGAATTCAGCATTATTCCACGATTCCTATTTCAAAAGCCTATCTTTTAAGGGAAACCCTCTTTTCTCATTCGCTCTCTATTGCATGGGTGGAAAAACAAAAATAGGATTCTGAAAAAAAGAAAGATATTGAAAAGAAAAATTGAGTTTTGAAACCCTTTTTATGTGTAAAGGAAAAGAGTTGCGATTTCTTCTTATTCCTATAGAACGTCTAGTAACAAGAATATGAAATCGTAAATAGCGAAAAATTCTTGCCTTGCGCGATCTAAGTCTAAGGAAATACAAAAAATCCGCTTATACACCAATTTCATCCACATCGAATTTATATATCAGAATAGCGGATAGAGGCATCATTCAAGGGGTCAGGTCTACTTACTTTATCTTTCTTTCCAATTTTTTTGTGGGTTTGATAAGAACCTTTTTTGCTTTGTGGATAAATAAAAAAAAAGAGTTTTTTTATAACTTGCTTCTTTTATTCTAACAAATCCTATATAGAACTGCCCGCTGAAGAGAAAATATATCTGGTTGTCTCTCATCTCAGCCCAGCCTATATCGAATTTTAGAAAGAAAAAAAAGAAGAATTTTCTTCTTTTTTTTATTAACATTAAGAAAAAAGAATATAATTAAAATGGAATTGGCAATATAATTTTTATGCACTTTTGAAATGAAAGAAAAAGGAAGGATTTTTTGCAATTGTTATTTCTTGCCTCTGTCATATCACGAAAACCTTTCGATTTGGAACGAGGAGAGATGGCTGAGTGGACTAAAGCGGCGGATTGCTAATCCGTTGTACAATTTTTTTGTACCGAGGGTTCGAATCCCTCTCTTTCCGCCCCCTCGGATCATTTGGGACTTTCGAATTGTAAGGAATTCTGACCCCCGGATTTTCTCATAGATAAATGTACGAAATAAATCCAATTTGTAAGAAAAAATTCCCAAAAATTTGAGATTTTTACTCCTCACGCCCAGGATTACGTCCTGGGTCGTTAGACAAGAATCCAAAGATAAAGAGGGAAACAAAGAATATCACTACTGTATAAACAAAAAGTTTGAGAGTAAGCATTACATAATCTCCAAGATTTTTTTTGTTAAGGAATAGATTACCCATTTTTCCTTACCACACGGATCCACTAGGATGGGTTTTGTTTATTTTGACACCTAAAAATGCAAAAATCCATTCTTAAAAAAATTGTAAGAATTGCTTTCTAATAAGCACTCTTATCAATATCAAAAATTAGTTTAGGTATTGTGTGGGTACCTAAAGGTACCTGCTCAACGTAGCCGCAGGGGGTAGAAAAGCTGATCCAAATTTATTGCTGCAGCTATACATTCAATGTAGAAGAATTAGAATTTGAGAATCGAAGGTTCATAATATAAGACTTCTCGGCTCTTATCCATTTTTTCTTTTTTTTTTGGAATGAATACATCATTCCATTTGGCAGACAGAATAGTAAAGATTTCATCGAAAACTTACAGCGGCTTGCCAAACAAACGCTAATAGAAAAAAGAGTACAGGTATGACAGGCATAACATCCACGATTGGGTTGAAAATGGCATAAGCTTCGGGTAATTTGGCGAAGAAAAAGCTAGTGGGGCAAAGAACAGAATTAAAACAGATACAGGTTAAACTAAGTATATTAGGCATAACAAGCATTTCGTTCTTGTAGAGTAGATAATTGGATTTTGATTGAGTTATTTTTCTAAGGGAAAAAAAGCAAAAGAAAAGGTGGATTCAAAATCCTTTTTTCTTCGGACTTTCCCAAAAACAAAATACCTCCTTGTATTCGCATTCTCAAATGAGAATGGAAGAAATTCGACTTTCATATAATATCTTAATAGAATTCCATGTAATGATCAATGCATTTTTTGGATTCTATATTATCCGCATGTCTAGAATCCTAGCAAGAAAATATCCCTTATTTTTTAGGTAATTGAAGTGGGATTGACGAATAATATATAAAAATAATAGTGTTTTTTAGTGTCACCTAAAACGAAATGGGGCGTGGCCAAGTGGTAAGGCAGCGGGTTTTGGTCCCGTTACTCGGAGGTTCGAATCCTTCCGTCCCAGATTTTTTCTGATGAAGCGAAAGATAGAATCGTATTATGCCCTGCACGACACAAAAAAAAGTTGATTTCTTTTGTTATTCGAGTCGAAGAAGTATGATAATTTAATAACTACCCCAAAACTACCAATCTTTTCATTAGCATAGCTTATTTGGTTAATAGTTAATTGTTTTTGTTACAGAAAAATATATTAATTAAATAAATTAATTAAACTGGAGGTTGATAGTTTATTTGTTGGAGAAGAGTTGATCCTTCTCATTTCAGGATTAATCATCTTGAGTTCTCTGTTGAGAATGGAAATTCAATAATAAATAAGTCTTAAGCAAACTTTTTTATTCCTCTTTTTCGAACTATGTTTCATTCATATGATAGAATATTAGTTTAATAAAATTGGATCTTTGCAGAGTGTTTCCCGATAAATACTTATTTCTTTTATCCATATTTCTCCATAGATAGCAAGTTTGAATTAGTATACAAAAGCAATGACTATTCATGATTCCTTTCATATTGGATCAATTCTCGATACCATTTTGCAATGAAATTAGAGGAATGTTATGGTAAAACTTCGTTTAAAACGATGTGGTAGAAAGCAACGTGCGACTTGAAGGACATGATCGATTGTGGATTTTGCTATCCATCATTTTCCATAGTAATGAAAATGCTCTTGGCTCGACATAGTCTGTTCTATTCGTCCCGAACCGAATTTGCGCTGGGTTGTTTGTAAGTAATGTTTGTAAGTAAATAGTACACGATGGAGCTCGAGAGGACAGAATTTCTTTTTTATCAAGGGAAAGAATCTAGGGTTAGTGAAAACTAATAAATTAGGCCAACTTTGTCAGTCTATCTTTAATATAGAAATCAAAAGGTTAAAATAAGAAAAAAGTCCAATTTTGGAAGATTGGAAAAACTTTTTCTATTAAAAGTCTACCTGAATCAATTGTTCATATTTGATTTCTATAGAAGAGTGAAATGCTTTATCGAAGGAAATAAGAAAAAAGAAAGGGTATGTTGCGACTCTTTTGAAAGAAAAAAGAATAGGAATTCCCGAAGTAATGTCTAAACCCAAGGATTTCACAAATCAAAGATAAAGGATTCCGGAACAAGTAAACACGATTTTCAACCGTCTCAACAATAGAATTAGATCAGAATAAGGAATAAAAGTCAATTTGTTCGAGATGATATAAAGAAAAGAGTTTAGAGACGACTCAAAAAATTTCGAAAGGTTTTCTTTTGAAGTCTGTCAGTCAAAATTAGCCAACTTGAGTCATGAGTATAAATGAAATTTGTTTTTTCTTTAAGGAAATTAATGCAAGTCATAATCTAATTTCTATCTACTTGTATTATACACAAAAATTAGAATCATTTTCTCGAGCCGTATGAGGAGAAAACCTCCTATACGTTTCTAGGGGAGGGGTTGTTTATCTACATCTATCCCAATAAGCTATCTATCGAATCGTTGCAATTGATGTTCGATCTCGAAGAGAAGGAAGAGATCTTCAAAAAGTGGGTTTTTATGATCCAATAAAGAATCAAACTTATTTAAATGTTCCAGCTATTCTCTATTTCCTTGAAAAGGGTGCTCGACCTACAAGAACTGTTTATGATATTTTAAGGAAGGCGGAATTCTTTAAAGATAAAGAAAGAAATTTGAGTTAATTGAGGAACTAAATGAATAAAAAAAAAGTGGGAGACGGTCGCTAGTACACTTGTTTAGACACAATTTGCCTCCTTCTTAGTCCTATTTTTTTTTTGCTGCATTTATGTTGTGCCAATCCAACAAAAGTCTTTATTTTATTTCCTTTTTGTATCTAATTGCATTGTATTTCCATTGACAAAGGTCTATTGAACAAATAGAATTTGTAGATAGCTGGGTCTCTTTATCGTCACTCCATATTAGGTATTTCTGTCTACACTTCGCTCAAATGATGGGGTTGCCTCCCTTGCATGTACTCTCATAGAGGAATTTTTTATTTGAGTGTTTTTAATGAGTGATAAAATCTTTCTTTTGATGTCTTGCTAATTCAATGTTTTGACAGGAGCGTCTGGTGTAATTCCATCGATTTTAGGATTTCGATCGTGTCTAAGAGATCCTATTTTATCTGGGTTGCTAACTCAATGGTAGAGTACTCGGCTTTTAAGTGCGACTACGATCTTTTACACATTTGGATGAAGCAACAAATTCGTCCAGACTCTTGGTAGAGTCTAGAAGACCACGACTGATCCTCAAAGGTAATGAATGGAAAAAATAGCATGTCGTAATAAAATCAATTTCTTTTTTTTTTATAAAAAAATTCTGATTTTCTGGGTCTAGTGAATAAATGGATAGAGCCTAGCTCTAATTCTGGTAAAATAAAAAGCAACGAGCTTAACTTCTTACTTGGAAGGATTCCCCGATCTAATTAGACGTTAAAAATACATTAGTGCCTGATGCGGGGAAAGGTTAGGTTTTCCTATAAGTGGACCCTTTACTTTTTTTTTAGAAATCCTAATTATTCTTAATTATGGATTGAAAAGAGATGTTATGAATTGAATGTGTAAAAGAAACAGTATATTGATAAAGAGACTGTATTCCAAAGTCAAAAGAGCGATTGGCCTGCAAAAATAAAAGATTAGTTCTTCTTTGTTTTGTAATTAGAACAAACATAAACTAATTGGATAGAAAAGGAGCAGAAAAAGATCTATGGATTAGACTCCCTTTCTTTCCAGGGTTTGTATTATGCAACACCTTGTTCTGACCATATTGCACTATGTATCATCATTTGATAAACCGAGAAATGCTTTTTTTCTCTGATTCAAGTAGAAATACAAATGGAAAAATTCGAAGGGTATTCAGAAAAACAGAAATCTTGTCAACAATACTTCGTCTACCCACTTCTCTTTCAGGAATATATTTATGCATTTGCCTATGATTATGGATTAAATGGTGCCGAACCTGTGGAAATTATTGGTTGTAATAATAACAAGAAATTTAGTTCACTACTTGTGAAACGTTTAATTATTCGAATGTATCAGCAGAATTTTTGGATTAATTCGGTTAATCAGCCTAACCAAGATCGATTGTTGAATCACAGCAATTATTTTTATTCTGAGTTTTATTCTCAGATTCTATCTGAGGGGTTTGCTATCGTTGTGGAAATCCCACTTTCGCTAGGACAACTGTCTTGTCCGGAAGAAAAAGAAATACCAAAGTTTCAAAATTTACAATCTATTCATTCAATATTTCCCTTTTTAGAAGACAAATTTTTGCATTTACATTATCTATCACATATAGAAATACCCTATCCTATCCATTTAGAAATCCTGGTGCAACTCCTTGAATACCGGATTCAAGATGTTCCATCTTTGCATTTATTGCGATTCTTTCTCAACTATTATTCGAATTGGAATAGTCTTATTACTTCAATGAAATCTATTTTTCTTTTGAAAAAAGAAAATAAAAGACTATTTCAATTCCTATATAACTCTTATGTATCAGAATATGAATTTTTCTTGTTGTTTCTTCGTAAACAATCTTCTTGCTTACGATTAACATCTTCTGGAACCTTTCTGGAACGAATCCACTTTTCTTGGAAGATGGAACATTTTTGGGTAATGTACCCTGGGTTTTTTCGGAAAACCATATGGCTCTTTATGGATCCTCTTATGCATTATGTTCGATATCAAGGAAAGGCAATTCTTGCATCAAAAGGAACTCTTCTTTTGAAGAAAAAATGGAAATCTTACCTTGTCAATTTCTCGCAATATTTTTTCTCCTTTTGGACTCAACCGCAAAGGATCCGTCTAAACCAATTAACAAACTCTTGCTTCGATTTTCTGGGGTACCTTTCAAGTGTACCAAAAAATAGTTTGTTAGTAAGGAATCAAATGCTGGAGAATTCTTTTCTAATAGATACTCGAATGAAAAAATTCGATACCACAGTTCCTGCTACTTCCCTCGTTGGATCTTTATCAAAAGCTCAATTTTGTACTGGATCAGGGCATCCTATTAGTAAACCCGTTTGGACCGATTTATCAGATTGGGATATTCTTGATCGTTTTGGTCGGATATGTAGAAATCTTTTTCATTATCATAGTGGATCTTCAAAAAAACGGACTTTGTATCGACTTAAATATATACTTCGACTTTCATGTGCTAGAACTTTAGCTCGTAAACATAAAAGTACGGTACGAACTTTTATGCAACGATTAGGTTCCGTATTTTTAGAAGAATTTTTTACGGAAGAAGAGCGAGTTTTTTCTTTGATGTTCACCAAAACAACTCACTTTTCTTTCAATGGATCACACAGTGAGCGTATTTGGTATTTGGATATTATCCGTATCAATGACCTGGTAAATCCTCTTATTTTTAATTAATCATTAGACAAAACTAATAAACTAGAAAAGATCGATATCAAGATAAAACTTGCACATTTTCCATTCTGAAATGTTCCATAGTAGGTGAATCAATTTACTAATTAATTTAGTTAGTGGCCTTCCTCTTCGGAATAGAAATTGGCTATTTCTACATAGGGAAAGTCGTGTGCAATGAAAAATGCAAGCACGATTTGGGGAGGGGTTTTTTGTTATTGTAACAAGGAAGAATTATCTACTCCATCCGACTAGTTCCGGGTTCGAGTCCCGGGCAACCCATATGGAAAATAGAAAAGAACAATCTTAGTTTTGAATTTTTACTCACCTCATTTCCAAAAATTTTGGATTTGGTAAATTAAGTTATATGGAAATCCAATCGTTGGGGCTGGCTTGGTTGACATTGGTATATAGACTATGTTATACTGTTAAATAACAAGCCTTCTATTATCTTTCTAGTTAATACGTGTGCTTGGGAGTCCTTGCAATTTGAATAAACCAAGATCTTACCATGACTGCAATTTTAGAGAGACGCGAAAGTACAAGCCTGTGGGGTCGTTTCTGCAACTGGATAACTAGCACCGAAAACCGTCTTTACATCGGATGGTTCGGTGTTTTGATGATCCCTACCTTATTGACCGCAACTTCCGTATTTATTATCGCCTTCATCGCTGCTCCTCCAGTAGATATTGATGGTATTCGTGAGCCTGTTTCTGGTTCTTTACTTTATGGAAACAATATTATCTCTGGTGCTATCATTCCTACTTCTGCGGCGATCGGATTGCATTTTTACCCAATTTGGGAAGCTGCATCTGTTGATGAATGGTTATACAATGGCGGTCCTTATGAGCTAATTGTTCTACACTTCTTACTTGGTGTAGCTTGTTATATGGGTCGTGAGTGGGAACTTAGTTTCCGTCTGGGTATGCGCCCTTGGATTGCTGTTGCATATTCAGCTCCTGTTGCAGCTGCTACTGCTGTTTTCTTGATTTACCCTATTGGTCAAGGAAGTTTCTCTGATGGTATGCCTTTAGGAATATCTGGTACTTTCAACTTTATGATTGTATTCCAGGCAGAGCACAACATCCTTATGCATCCATTTCACATGTTAGGTGTAGCTGGTGTATTCGGCGGTTCCCTATTCAGTGCTATGCATGGTTCCTTGGTAACCTCTAGTTTGATCAGGGAAACCACTGAAAATGAGTCTGCTAATGAGGGTTACAAATTTGGTCAAGAAGAAGAGACTTATAATATTGTGGCTGCTCACGGTTATTTTGGTCGATTAATCTTCCAATATGCTAGTTTCAACAACTCTCGTTCTTTACACTTCTTCTTGGCTGCTTGGCCTGTAGTAGGTATCTGGTTCACTGCTTTAGGTATTAGTACTATGGCATTCAACCTAAATGGTTTCAATTTCAACCAATCCGTAGTTGATAGCCAAGGTCGCGTTATTAATACTTGGGCTGATATCATCAACCGTGCTAATCTTGGTATGGAGGTAATGCACGAACGTAATGCTCACAACTTCCCTCTAGACCTAGCTGCTCTTGAAGTTCCATCTCTTAATGGATAAGGTTTTTCTACTAACATATAGGAATTTTTGAAGGAAGGAAAGCCAGAAATACCCAATATCCTGTTGGAACAGGATATTGGGTATTTCTTTTCAATTTTGTTTATTCTGAATCTTTCTATTCTGAATTCAGTTAACGACGGGATTTAGTATCCTTTCTTGCACTTTCATAACTCGTGAAATGCCGAGTAGGCACGAATTCCCCCAATTTGCGACCTACCATAGGATTTGTTATGTAAATAGGTATATGTTCCTTTCCATTATGAATCGCGATTGTATGGCCAACCATTGTGGGTAGAATGCTAGATGCCCGGGACCACGTTACTATTATTTCTTTCTCCTCCTTCATATTGACCTTTTCTATTTTTGCCAATAAATGACGAGCTACAAAAGGATTCGTTTTTTTTCGTGTCACAGCTGATTACTCCTTTTTTCATTTTAAAGAGTGGCATCCTATGTCCACTATCTCGATCGAGGTATGGAGGTCAGAATAAATAGAATAATGATGAATGGAAAAAAGAGAAAATCCTTTAGCTGGATAAGGGGCGGATGTAGCCAAGTGGATCAAGGCAGTGGATTGTGAATCCACCATGCGCGGGTTCAATTCCCGTCGTTCGCCCATCGCATTATTGCAAATCCCAAAAATGCAATTTTCCATATTCCTAGTTACGTATTTACTTACGGCGACGAAGAATAAAACTATCACTATATTTTTTCCTTTTCCTAGTTCTTCTTCCAAGCGCAGGATAACCCCAAGGGGTTGTGGGTTTTTTTCTACCAATGGGGGCTTTCCCTTCACCGCCCCCATGGGGGTGGTCCACAGGGTTCATAACTACCCCTCTTACTACGGGGCGTTTACCTAGCCAACACTTAGATCCGGCTCTACCCAAACTTTTTTGGTTCACCCCAACATTACCCACTTGTCCGACTGTTGCTAAGCAGTTTTGGGATACCAAACGGACCTCCCCAGATGGTAATCTTAAAGTGGCCAATTTACCCTCTTTTGCAATCAGTTTCGCTACAGCACCTGCTGCTCTAGCTAATTGCCCACCCCTTCCACGTGTGATTTCTATGTTATGTATGGCCGTGCCTAAGGGCATATCGGTTGAAGTAGATTCTTCTTTTTTCTCAAAAAACCCCTTCCCAAACTGTACAAGCTTCTTCCAAAGCATACGGCTTTCTAGATGTATATGACGATCTCTAGACAGATGGATCTTATATGAATCGTATGATGAAGTACCACATGAGTGGATATATAGAAAAGGAATCCAAATCTGCCGAATCGCTCATGTTATGATCTTCTACATCCTAGGTCTCCGCGTTCCGTCATCTGGCTTATGTTCTTCATGTAGCATTCAGATCGAATGACTCTATGAAATTACGTCGATACTTCCACATATTATGGGTAACGTAGGAGACATCCCTATTTTCACCCGGGGGTCTTAATTACCACTGCTTAGCTTTCAATTCGCCTCTGACCATCAAATTAAATGTGAATAACCCGTCCTCCTCTCTTTGAAACAAGGGGCGCTTCCGGTTCTGTGCGTGCTTCAAACAATTTTGTCTTCTCCATATTACCATATCTCTAGAGTCAATAATTTTCTATGAGGAACTACTGAACTCAATCACTTGCTGCCGTTACTCAACAGTTTTCTGTTGAGGTCTATCCCGTAGAGGTAGTCAAATTGGATCAGTGATCGATTTCTAGGTTTCGTCGTAAACCTAATTGGTTACTTCCAATTACGTAAATCAATAGTTCAAACCGCACTCAAAGGTAGGGCATTTCCCATTGATATAGGAACTTTTGTACCAGAAACAATAGTATCTCCAATTATAGCCCCTCTGGGATGTAAAATATATCTCTTCTCACCATCCCCATAGTGTATGAGACAAATGTATGCATTTCGGTTAGGGTCGTATTCTATGGTTACGATTCTACCAGATATGTCTTTTTGATTCCGTCGAAAATCAATTTTACGGTATAGGCGCTTATGACCTCCCCCTCTATGCCTTGCGGTAATGATTCCTCTGGCATTACGACCTTTACCACAACGGTGCCGTCCATGGATCAATTTATTTCGTGGATTGGATTTCACTTGCCTGTCTACGGTTCCCCTGCGTGTGCTCGGGATAGGTGTTTTGTATAAATGTTTCGCCGTATTATTAAGTATTCTCCTTTAGTTCGTTTCTCTATCTAGAA
>BTCW01000012.1:15000-117500 GCA_033239725.1 Echinochloa phyllopogon | reverse complement strand
GGTGCGGCACTCAACCGCTTCGCCTAGCAGCAAACGAATCCATTCGATATTCTATGGAATCAATATCAAGATTTATTAGAACTAAAAGCAGCATTCCATCCAGCAGACCAAGTCGGGGAGAAATGGCAGATTGGTATAGGGGATTCGACCTACTCTTAAGAGAATTACTTGGGTTGAATTAATCATGTAGCTAGATATACCATCCTCCGGACCATTCTCGCATAATGACAGTCCAGAAATAAATGTTGGACCGTCTCGTTAAGGTTACAACCAACACATTTTTGGCTACCTTTCCAATTTTTCCGAGCGAGATTGTCTTCAGTTAAAACCACTTCCTTTTGTAAAAACCAAAGGAAGATTTTAATTTTTAGAGGAACTTTAATCTTCCAGATTTTTTTATGAGAAAGGTGGATGCGAGTCAAGTAAACATAGATACATAGATCGAACAGTAAATAAACCAGAATTGGTTAGGTTCCATCTAAAAGTATCTTAACCATTCACCAGATTAAAGGATGATATCTGAGCTGTGAGATTCGACCAGTCTTTCATTCACCAGATTAAAGGATGATATCTGAGCTGTGAGATTCGACCAGTCTTTCAGTTTCGACCCCTGCAAAGTCCTCAAAAAGAGATATTTAACGGATGAGTAGCCAAATTTTTTGCCTCTGCTGCACACTTGGCAGCAGCATGCCCTCCTCGGCAAATTGATTGCCAGATTAGAGGAAGATCCTTGGCAAGGCTTGGAGAGAAGAGAGAATAGTGAGGCGATGGCTTAGGATTTGTGCTTGAGCCCAGGCAGCAGTAGGAGAGTAATAAACAATGAAAGAAATGGGCCACGCCACGCATTCGTTTACGTCTCTTCAGGAGGTTCTGGCTATATTAACAAACGAAAAAGGGGTGATTACGGGACGCCAAACATCATGCTACTGGCTCAGCTCTCTCATCGCCGTCGTCGTCTTGTGGATTATTGGAAGATTAATATAAGAAGGAAGGAAAGGGTCGGAACAAGAAGGGAAGATGATGAAGAGTTACCTCGAAAAATATCCCGAAAAGAGTGTGTGGGATTTGCCGGGACTTGGTGGAGTCCAGGTCCAGGTCCAGAGACGCTTCTTGCTCGTCCACTTGTGCTCCTTTGCAGCTCACCATCATCAGCAAGAAGGCGAGAAAGAAGGCACAAGCCTTGGATCCCATGCTATCTACCTGCCCTGCCTTCACATTGGTTGTATCGATCAATCGACAATCGCATGCACACAGAGGGCCACCGGTGTCAACTCTATTGATGCTGGTGTCAGCTCCACTGGTCAACAACGTGTAACAGTATTTTTCTACTGATTTTGACAAAAATCATTGCTGTCAGCTGACACCAATGAATAGATGACCTAGCTCCGCATCTGATTCATAAATCATAACGCCGGTCTAGTAAATTATTAAGAACACAAACACTAGATAGAGGTTGGAGAAGACACGCAATGCAAACAACCAGAAAGAAACCAGAGGTCGACTCGATCACCAGGCCAGCCAGCTGCAATGCTCGATCCCTTGGAGTGTGCTTCTGTGGTATACGAGGAACTGAAGAGCGCTGCGGCTTCTCTTCTAAGGAGTGAGGAAGAGGAGGATGCCGCACATGAGCAGACAAAACAACACCGACTACATACAAGTGCCTACAGGCTACAGCTAATAATAACAAAAATGGCATACTACACCGAGATAAGTTTTGCTCCAAAGCAGCAGGATCGACACTGCGACTGCTACCTCTCTGCCATATCTTGTCAACAAGCTCAACTTATTACAGCCACCATGAGATAAGGTTAATTTAAATGTGCTCCGAGGGGAACTGCGAGGTGGCTGTCATGTTTTGTCAGCAAGCTCAAATTGCTCGTCCTTTTTATTTGGCTGGGAACATTCAAACTATACAGCCAAAACTTTTGAGATATTATCAATCGGTATTTGTTTAAACTCTGTACACATCATGCATGCATGCTACATAGGAAACACTACTATAGATCAAATTAATTAGATGCTCGATTGGTGTTCAAACGTTTTCTTTTTATTTTCAATTTAACTTTGAGTCTGTTAATTGAATTAGATATACAATCGGTCCTCAATATAGTAGGGAGACATCTGCCTTCATATCTTGGACACTCTCAGTATCACAATTTAATTAAAATTTTATTTTACGATAGAACAACCTAGTCCAAGGAATATACCAGTAAAATTACCACGTTATCACATAAAAAAGAATGGACACAAGGACACACGACATTTCATACAATACATGGCAACTAAATGGAGAAAGAACAACTGTATCTAAGACGCACGCATGCACAAACACACAACCTTCATGCAACATATGCCAACACAATCATGCATCACGTACACTTCATGCAACACAATACATCCAAGAGAATGGGAACACCAATGTCTACCTCGTGGACTCATATTCGAATGACAAGCTAGTGACATTTTTTTTCCATGCATTTGTGTGAAGTGTAATGAATGGTGGCGGTTGGGTGAGAGATCAGGTCGAGGAGGAATAATTAAAGCCCCATGCTTCTTCTTCATCTATAAGTAGCAGGCAACTGATCATGTGGAAACAAGGCTAGCTGCTTATATGGTTTATTCGCATTGCCTTGCCTGCCACCATCTACTCACTTTCCCTTTTCTTGCAAGTTCGACTGCCATGATTTGTTTTTTTTTTTTACCATTTTGCTTTGAAGGTTTTGCTTTGTACAAAAAGTAACAAGTGGCCCCTTCCTTTCGCAAACTCAATATCATCCAATTAATCCATCCTATATTTTTCAGTGAGATAAGAGGTGTCGCAAATTGAAGTCGCAATGACGAACATACATGTTATTGTTGGGATACAAGACTGGCTGAGATTTATTCTCACACCCCTCTATCTTTCCAGGTTACTTGAGTGGATGCTTTGCTTGAAGGGGCGGATTAGCTGCACATCGTCACATTATTCTCCAACTTTTTTTAATAATAATGGAACTTTTGTCTTGCTGTAATGAACAAATAGTAAACCGTCATTGGAACCCTTTATGGTTTCGTAATAATGATGAATGATTTATCTTATTGTTAGGTTGCTCATTAAATGCTAGTGTGGGTTAATTATCTTTACAAATATTTTTTATGTATGTTGTTGCTTTCACGTTTTACTTTGATTATGAGGTTTTATCGTCGAGATTTGTGCTCGAGCATCCAGAAAATATGTTTAGTGGCACATTGGACTTTTGTGGTGCCTAGGTGTTACAACATTAGAATGGAACGAACTCCGATATATAACTCTTGATTGGTATGCCACAGCATCCGTCATTTCTAATATAGAATAGTTTCACTAAGAAAAAAGTCATTGTGAAAATACCATCACATAATGCCTTTTTCTGTAATTTTTTTCTAAATCATGAATTGGCTATCTAGAATTTGGGATCTATTATCTTTTTTCGGCGAATAGGGATCTATATTATCTTAATACCATAAGTATTAAAAAGAGCCAAATGTGTCTTGATAAAGTAAAATAAAATAGATATATAGTACAAATTAAAGTCGGTAAAAAAAATAAACTTCTGCCTATATAAAAAGTGACAAAATTATTATATTTGTAGTTGGAAGAAGAATGAGCTAAGCTTTTGCCTTTTAGATCAAGAAAACTAAGTGAAGGACGGTAGTAAATGTTAAATGAATAATCATAGATGACATTGAGCAAGCCCATGCATGTGGTCACTTTTCTTCACTCTTGGCGGCCGCTGCGAAGGCCTGCTCCATCACTTTGAGCTTGTCAGCAGGAGCTGCCGCGGTGACCGCATCGGCTGCCTTCTTGTAGGCAGCTAGAAGCCGGGCGATTTTCTTCTCATCTCCATCCGCATACGCCTTGTTGATGGTCAAGATAAAGGTATGCATTGGTTTCTTGAGGACAGCTTCTTTGACCTGCAGCCTTTTGTCCTGTGGGGCAGCCTCGACGACTTCAGTATAGGCCTTCTAAACCTTGCCGTTCATCTCGCAGTAGGACTTGTCGACACCGGGGCAATCCATTGCTTTTGGTGCAACGGCCGCGTTGAAGTCATCCTCCATTTCCTTGAGCTTGTTCTCCGCCGGCGCTTTGTTGACCAGGACGACGGCGATCTCGAAGGACAAGAAGAGGTCGGCGAGTTTCTTCTCGTCTCCAGTGTTTATGGCCTTGGCAAAAGCCATCTCGGCGGTTCGGAGGTGCGCCAAAGCAGCACGCCTGACTTCCGGCTGCTTTGCCGGTGGGGCGGCGGCGACAACGGCATCGACAACCTCCTGCAGCTTCAACTTCAAGTCGTCGATGGACTTTTTATCAGCGGGGGACAATGGCACCGGCGCTGCTGCTGCTGCTTGTGCTGCCACAACAAGGATAGCAATAAGCAGGAGCATCTTCTTCGCCATGGCGGATGGATGGATGGATCGATCAATTATTTGGAGTAGCTAGGTACGTTGGTTCATCTGTTGCTCGTAGTCTTTTTAATGACGGATTTAATTGAAGCTCAAGGTCATTGCTGTAAATACTTAGTGGACGACGGTAACAGCTCATGTATGTAGGTCCAGGAGAGACTAGCGGGTCAGCAGTGTCCAAAATTGGCTACTATGCTACGATTCGTCCCCCTCCTTTCCCGCCTCACATGCACTCAATATGGCAAAGATTATCCACGTCCACTGAATAACTGGTAAAATCAACACAAAGCAAAATGTACATGCAGGTCAAATACAACCTTTCTCAAGCTAAATGTTACATACATACTCCGTAGGATGCAATTCATGCTTTGCATTTCTCCAAGGCTCATAGAAATTGCACCTGCTTAAAAAAAGCAAGGCTGCAATGCATGTAAACAAGACATCAACAGTACTTGAGACATTGTTTTCCAGCCTGTTTCTTAAACATTCAATATAGCTTCCAGGTCAATATGTAGTCAAAACATTCAGTCCTGAACCGGTGAGACGCCATTCTAAGCTAGATAGCAAAAGGAAACGAACATGAAAGTATCAAAACAGTAGGCAACACAAATATTGAGTCATCAAAGGTTTCACTCGAGAAAAAAGGTAACTAAGATTAAGTCTGCTGAAGAAACTTACATCGGAGTTAATGAGAACGGAGTATCAGTGGATATGTACGGCACCAGCCACTGCTCCAGCACTGCATGTCCAGTTGGAACCGTATGTGAACAAAACAAGTTGGAAGCACAAGCCACTGTTATCTAACCATAAGTGCAAGATTCACAGATATCATACCACAGAAAGCAAGGGTCCTTGCTTAAATTTGTTATGAAAAGAAAAGGCGAGTGGTTTTGCTCCTTCTCCGGGTCCTCTAATGAATCCACTGGATACGCACAAAGGAATATCGTCAAAGAACGGTCAAGGAATAACACTGAAACATAAATTAATGATCAACATGATGCAGTAAATAATAAAAACTTGCTCTTACACTAGTGATAAGGAGACAAGTGGAGATCTCCTCACATCATATACAGCAACAAGACCACAGTACATTTCATTTCCATCTTTGAACGACAATGCCAGACGTTCCCCTGAAGCATCCCATGCTAATTTCTCTATGCCTCGGCTAGACGAAACAATTAAAGCATAAGTATGTGAATCAAAGATAATTTAACTTTATATGAAGCATAGGTATGTGATTCTAGGCTATAATAATGGACGAACTTCATAAATAAAAAGTATACCAAACGAAAACATTTGTGAGCCAGATTCTGAAGATAATTTAGGGAAATGAATTGTTGCATACTCCCTCTGTCCCTTTTTATAGGTCGTCATTGGTTTCCGTGCCACGACTTAGATTCAATTCGTAGAAAATATGTGTAATATTTTAATCTCCAAAAAAATTGTTAAAAAACTAGATTCAAATATCTATCTAATGATATTTATTATGTACTATAAATATTAATATATTTTTTTTTATATTCAGCCAAAGTTTCTCGGGAACCGTAAATGACACATAAAAAGCGATGGAGGGAGTACTTCTGTTAGTTAACAAGTGCTTATCTCTCCTTGTGACCCTACAGGCTTATGCTACAAGCTACGTAATCAAGACTGGCTTCTGAGCTAGATAATATATTCAATTCACAAAAAGTTACATTAGAAATAAATTATGTGCCAAAATTATGCTACAAGCTACATAATCAAGACTGGCTTCTGAGCTAGATCATATAATGAGGTTAGTTGAAAATCATCAGATCAACTAGGTGCCAAAATTATGTAGCATAAGATGCACATAAGATCAAGAGTATATAATTCTAATGCATCTGTTGTTACCTGACAATCAGGGACGAAATTTCTGGAAATTCAACAGGTAGGAGATGGGCATCTGAAGATAAGGAACACAGGACAAAATATCAGGATTTAGAAAAATATACAGCAGCATTGCTTTAACAACAAAATTTGTGTACAGATATCTGTATATACCTAAGGATGGTGGCTTAGATGAGAAGTGAATTGAGCCAAGTGTTGTTGAGTTAGAAAAGGATAACAATGCGACACGACCTTCTGGGTCCCAATTTGCTCCCTGACAAGAACCAAAGTAGAAATAAGCAAACATGTGAAACAGTTGTAGATTGGCCAAAATCAAGATTATGTGTAGCATAGATATGATGTTGCATGCAACATGGAACATTTTTGCAACATCCAAAAATAGCATAAACAACATCAAACGATAGTATCCGCAACATAAATAGTCATTGTTTGCAACACTAAAAACGACGCGCTCCCAACTCTCAGCCAATTCACGCCCGCAGTCAAAACCTCTCAATCAAAATGCAACATCCGGATAAATCAATTGAAACATGCGTGTGAAACATATGCAACATCGCAACATCCAGATCTACTTTTGCAACATTCACATAAAATAGATGCAACATTCATCCGAAACATTTGAAACACGTAAAACATGTCCTTGCAACATGTAGCAAAACCCTAGCAAAAAGAGGAACATAAGTCAACGGAGAGAGAGGAGAAGGAAGAAGACGGCGGAGCAGGAGCTCCAGCGCGGCAACCAAGGGAGCGGCGGCGGTGGCGGCGCATGGAGAAGGTAGGGAATCGGTGACGGCGGCAGCATGGGAATGGGGGAGGCGGCGGCGACAACGACGGTGTGGAGGGGGCGGGGAGGCGGCGTCGGCGGCGCACCCACGGAGGAGCGGCCATGGGCGGCGGCAGTGGCGGCGGCGCCTGCGTAGGAGCGGCCAGGGGCGGCGTCGGCAGTGCTCGCGGTGGAGCGGCCACGGGCGGCAGTGGCGGCGCCCACGCTCGCGCCCACGGAGGAGCAGGGTGGGCCGATGGCGGCGCGTGGAGGAGTGGCGGCGACGACGGCGCGTTGGCGACAACAGCGGTGCATGGAGGGACGGCGGCGATGGCGCGGGTGGAGGAGCCGTGGCGACGGGGAGAGGACGATGGAGCGAGATGTGTTTGGTTTTTTTTTCTTTTGTAGAGCGGCTGCCGCAGGAATGGGTCCATAGGGCGGCGTCCGATCCATTGGACGTCCTACGGGGAGCATTACCGTTATTAATTTCCTGAATTAGAACCTGCTATAATGCTATTTTATATTTGGTTTGTAATCTAATTTGCATTATTTTTTATTTATTAAAAAAATGGTTAAAATGTATCTGCGTATTGGGTTTTTTGGAAAATTGTCATATCTGCGTATCTGTATCCTTCCGATACTTATACACATATCCCTATCCGTGCTGCATAGCTTCTCGCTTCCGACTCCGGGAGCCCAACGCCACTTCCCCGCTTACCGACAGTGCCGGCTCTGGGCCTAGGCAACCGGGCAACCGCCGGGGGCCATAACCATATAGGTCTTCACTACCTGTATACACATCTACCTTGCGTCTATGTATTTGTAGCCCAATGGCCCATCAGGGAGCAAGCCCAGCAGATGGCAGGTGAACCATCGGCGGTTCCCACGGAAGAAAAAATTTGATCCCTCCTGTCCTGTCCCATACGCCTCGCGAATCGAAATCATCGCGGCTTGAAGACTAGGACTTGTAGTCTGCCGCCGCCGCCTACATAGACCGTGAGTCCGTGACAGTCCGTCTATCCGTCCACCGAGTCGCCATCTCGCCGTCGTCGAACATCGTCCGCATCGGCACATCACGATTCACTCATTCACAAAGACAATTGGAATCGGCATTGTTGTTCAGTCGCTCGTCCTGTTGTTCTGCTCGTGGCCCTGACGGTGAGTTACTGAGTTGGTGATTGCTATAAATCTATAATGCTATCCCGTGACTCCGGTTGTCATTGTCTAGTTTAGTGCTTTAATCTTTTACTAATAGAGTAATTTAGTATATTACTTTGGGTTAGTATGTTAGATTATTAGAGTTTAATTTTTTAATTTTAAACTTTATTTTCTCTCATAATTTAGGTATTAGAATTATATAATGTTGCCGAAGAAGCATTTGTCGGGTTCTCAGAAAAGGAAAAAAAGAAAGCGAGATGATCAGTTTATTCAGACACAAAGAGGTGTAGCATTGAGAAGGATATTTTAGACATCATTGATCTCAACATTGTTCTTAATGATTTTGCATCAAGAAATGCACGAAGAACTTTTTTTATGAAGGATCCAAGCATTTAGGTAATCATACTAGTATTATTTTGCTGCTCTTTTAATTTGTGGCATCAACATTGTTATTTAAGAACTATATACGTTATTAGTACTGTTATCTTTTCTTTTATGTTACAAATATTGAAAATTTTATTTATGCTAGGGGCCTATAGTATCTAGTTTGCTCTAGGCACCTGAAACTATAAAGCCGGCCCTGCCTGCCGAATCGCCAATCACCTCCCGCGGCCGCGCTGCTTCCTCCTGACCCTTGCCAGCTGCTACCTTGAAGCCCGCTGGCACCCTCTCGTCCTCTCTCTGGCCACCCGAGGGTTGCCTCAGCCAGGAGCTGACTGACTTCGTCCGTGCAGCTCCGCTCTGGTGATGCGCATGCCATGTTTGATGAAATGCCTAGCAAGGTAAATTTCAGGTTTCCGTGTTGCTATACTGCATGATGGTGTCATGCTTTGTTCCCACTTGCTTGCATGTATTTGTGAGATCATATACTGATATCCTCCTCTGTGTGCTTCTGCCAGTGACATGTTCTGTAAATCTGAAGATGTGATGAACTTTGGCAGGTTGTCATTACCCTACAGATGTGCTCGTGGCTCTTGATGCAGCTTCGTATGTTCTAAGGATTGGAGTTCTAATTATATATATATATATATATATATCTAATACTAAAGCAATGATTGATTCTGCGGTACGTCATAATTTTGTAAATAACCCACTGATATTTTCAAGAATCAATCCACTGTCCAGAAGAGGCTTTTGTATTTTTTGCAAAGAAGCCCTTTGTGTTCCATCAAATCAACCCGTGGTCCTCCTACAGACAGTCCCATACATATACGAATGAGCAAGTCCGGTTCAGCAGCCTCCAGCGATAGAATTAGGAATCTATTCCCATGGCTAGCTTGGACTCGATCTGCTCCTCCACAACTCCCGTGACCGGCCAGGACTCCGCGGACAGCAGAAACAATATAATCATGTTTCCTCCGTCCGCTCCCTTGCTCCGGCGTGCGGCCAGCATGCATGCCGCCTGTTGTTGCTCGCTTCCCTTTCATGTCGCCTGTTTCGGCCGAGGCGCATCGGTCCTCAACATGGCGAAGAGCACGGCCGCAAGGTCGACGCGGGGCTGCAAGGTCGACGCGGCGCCGGTACGATCGATGCCCCACCCAGTGCACGTACATGCCCCAGATCGCATCGTAGGCCGCCAAGCCTTACCTGACAGTCTGGCACTTAAGATGCCGATGGGGAGGCCCGGCACTGCTCTCCGGTAGGCTTTTTTGGAGTCGATCTGGGCTAGCAATAGTTCTAGGTAATTCCCAGGCTGAGATAGTGTCGGTGGTTTTGAAGGCCCGCGCTGTGCTCAAAAAAAAACTAGAGTAGCGGCCAACAGGTAGGAAGACCTAGCTGATGAACAACTGATAGAGGGAACTAGACAGATGCAGGTAGAGCTGATGCTTCACACGAGGTGGTCTGCCCTTGCTATTTGCCGATTTGCAGAAGTAGCCCAGAGAAAAGGAGCAATTCTCTCTGATACTAAAGTAAGGATTGTTTGATCCTTCCTCTCGCAATGCCGCCGATTTGCAGAAGTAACCTAGAGAAAAGGAGCAATTTTCTAAAATACTGAAGTAAGGATTGTTTGATCCTTCCCTCTCGCAATGCCGACAGGTGGGTCTTACGTGCCGTCCACTAGAGAGACCAAGTACACTGAAATTAAATTAAAGCATGAGAAAAAAAAGAAACAAATCTATATGGATCAAGCTGGAGCGGTTAAATCACACCCATTACAGAGATCAAGTATAAATACAATACGTCTAAATTAAAGCATGAGAGAAAATAAAAAATAAATCTATATGGATCAGGATCGGTTAATAAATCTCTCAATATATGTTCATATAGTCTATGTCCGTAGCAACGCACGGGCACATTTGCTAGTATTAGTATATATATATATATATATATATATATATATAGGAAAAATACATTCTACACGCGTCTGTAGCTACTTGTTAACACCAAAATTTAGCACCAGGAAGAGGCTGACGTGTGGGCCGGATTTGATGGAAGGATACCATTCGGCTAAGGGGCTTTCTCTGAAGTATTCGGCAATAACGCTCTGCGGTCGGGAACGCGTCATCATTCGGCAGATGCATAGTTCCGCAGGTAAAAGCGGTAGCATTCGGGAAGACGTGATGACGTGGAAAAACATAAGGAAAGGGCCGGTTCGAACAAGGAACGCAATATGGGCACGAAGATTCGTCATTTATTTTTAGAAACAAGTATTGTAGTCGTGTCCGACTAGGAGTTGTATCAAGACCTGGGTATAAATATAAACCCATGGCAGCTGTAAGAACGATCGAATCAATCATACAACAAACCGGCCCCGTGCCAACATCGAGTCCTTTAGTCGAGTCGTCGAGTTCTTCGAGAGGAGTCATCGATCCGTCGACCTCCGTAAGTACCGGCAACCCTGCATCATGCCTAGTATCATGCGGTGGATTTAGGCCTTGGTTCAGGAAGGTTCCATTGCTAGATCATGAGCCATGCGGTGGGCTAAGTTTTAGCTTGGAACAAGTTATCGGCTCTATTGGATTTTGGCAAGATCTGATAGATTCATTAAGTTACCATGTGTTGCTCTGGATTTTACCTTCGTGTTCGATTCATTACAACACTCCTTTGCCCAGTCTAGGTTGATTAGAATCGGCTCCAGCTCACGACGCTCTGCTTTTCATAGCCGAATTCGAAATCAATCTAGATTGCCACGTGTTGTGGGTTCAGGCTCGTTGGTCTTGCGTAGATCTTGACAGAACCGGGTATCATGCGGTAGATGCAGGTTTTTGGGTCGTCTTAGAGCTAATCATCCGGTGGATTAGAATTCGATTCGATCTGATAGATCTATCATCATCGACGAAGCATGTTCCTTCTCCACGGAACCCGATTCGGCTATATAGCTGAATTCGGCAGTATCGTCACGAGTGAAACACGTCCACGGTTTTGTTTTTAAATAAAGAATGCTTTTAGCCTTCCATGTTTAGGGCGTATCATGCGGTGGATTGTCCTATTCTTGGTTGGTGGTGTGATTCCAAGCAAGTCGTATCATGCGGTGGATTAACTTGTTTGTTTTCATGCCTGACGGGTTGGAAAGTACCTAGACATGCGGTAGACTAGTGCTTTTAATCTATGCATTCTTGTTTATTATGAAATTATGGTCATGCTTTCGCCCTTTTATTTATCTATCATGCTTTGTTTCTCGTTAATCGGCTATGAGTATGCGTTACAATGTTCAATCGGCTGAAAGCCGATCTTTCGTCATGCTTACGTCACGCATTCGGCAGTGCGCTCCCTGCGTGCCTTGCCGATTGCCGAATGAGGCTTTAACTGCCGACAGATAGCTTCTCTGTAGCTATGTGTCGTTCGAAACTGGCTCCGTAGCCGTAAATATGGAACTGACTGGTATTGCCCGGTACGTTCCAGGTGTTATCTAAATATCTTTCATCCCTTTGTCAGTTTCAGGAAAATTGACTGGCACGCTTCCGGATTCAAAAGCCCGGGCCACGTGTGAAGCTAGCTAATTCGGCTTGCTGTGTGCTTGGCGTGAGGTGCGGATTTTACGTCAACACACTTTTTGGCACGCCCGGTGGGACACGACAAGTTTCGAAGATGCCTGAATTAAAAGACATTCTGGATGTCACTTTCGAAGAATTATCTGATGAACATCAACAGATGGTGAAGATTGCTGCAGATCAGTTCATCAAGAAGTGCTTGCTGTCTTTTGCTAAGAACAGGAGTGGTGCGCCGTTTCTCAAGTCAGATCTGCCAAGAGTTCTTTTGCCAGGACAATCTGATCTTACTGAAGATGAAGAAAGGGAGAAGCTTTCTAGCTTGTTGTACAAGGCTTTGGGAGAAACAATGACCAATCATAATGCTGCATTCCTGAACAGTTTTCGGCTCATACTGGTCAACATCTTTGGTGAGCACGTGGATAAGCCTTTTGAGCAAGTGCATGGGCAACTTGGTGGACCAACATATTTCAATGTTCAAGCATCGGTTCCGAAACGTCATGGTAAAGGTACTGAAGAAACTGAAGCTTCTGGAACCAAAGACGCGAGTGGACAGCCGATTCAGCAAGAGCTTCAGCATGCATTGCCGAAACCTCGTACATATAGTGATATGGCATTCGGCACCACGGGAAATCCACCTGCTTCTCCTTATAAGATATCCCCTCTGAACAACAGGCTGCAAAGGGACATGTATGGAAACGGATATTCAGAGTTTATGGATTACAATGCTATCGACGCTCTCCCGAATCCTGGGTATGTTGGCACTGCAGGCATGCTTGCTGGAAGACCAGGGAATCAAGATACCAGTATTGACCTCATGGTGCAAAAAATGACTGATGTATTGCAAAATTAATTCGGTCTGAAGCCTAAAAATCAGGGGTACATGTACTCGTCTCCTTTCCCGGAATGGTACCAAAGGGTATCATTGCCGAATAGAGTCAAGGTGCCTACAGAGTTTACTAAATTCTCAGGACAAGATGATACTAGCACTGTGGAGCATATAGCTCGATATCTGATGCAGCTTGGAGAAGCTTCGGCAGATGAGGCTTTCAGAATCAGATACTTTCCTTTGTCACTGACGGGTCCAGCTTTTACATGGTTTGCTTCTTTGCCTGCTCAGTCGATTTGTACTTGGAAAGACCTGGAGCAGAAATTCCATGCTCATTACTACATTGGCAGTACCGAGAAAAAGTTGGTTGATTTGACCAGCTTAAGGCAGAGGAATAATGAAACACCTACGGAGTTCCTCAGGAGATTTAGGGAAACAAAGAGCATGTGCTTTTCTCTGAACATACCTGATGACCAGCTGGCTGGTATGGCTGTAGCTGGCATGCTGCCTGCCATTCAGAAGAAGCTATTCGGGATGGAGTTTGATGATCTGGGCCAGTTGTCACACAGATTGGCCTTGATGAGTAACCAGGCATATGGTTTCAAGAAAGATGCCAGATTTGCTAAAAATAATGATGTAGCTGACATCTATAACCAATTCCTTGAAAGAGCAGATCAAGAAGATGAGTATGAAGATAGCGAGGAGATAGCCGCAGCAGAGATAGTGTGGAGTAAAGAACCAGTCATGGTGAATCAGAGGTGGATTAAACAGAATAAGGGTACCTATGATTTTGATGTAACTAAGGCAGATAAATTATTTGATTATCTTGTAAAGGAAGGCCGAATCAAGCTACCAGAGGGGCATTCTATGCTTCGGCCTGATGGAGTGAAAGATAAGAGGTACTGTGGATTCCATGATAGAAATTCTCATTCCATCAATGAATGCAGGGTTTTTAGAGTGAGGATTCAGAAAGCTATCCAAGAAGGGCATTTGAAATTCGACAATAAGATGAAGTTGGACAGTAACCCGTTTCCTCAGAACATGGTTGGGTTCTCAATCAATATGGTGAGTACTGCCGAATCTGGAGAAAAGGAAAAAATGAGAGTCCTGACGTCAAAGAAAGCGAAGCAGAGTGGCTCAGTAGATCCTAATCGGCAAATCACGATCGAACAGATTCGCGAGGAGAGACCTCGCTTCCCGAATAGCCAATTTGAAATTGGGAATTCTTCTAAACCCAGAGTCACATCGCGTATTCTCCTCAATAAGTGGCAGCGTCAGTAAGAAAAAGAGCACTACCAGAGACGTGAATACGAGGAGGAGAAAAGAAGGCGCGAAGAAGAAAGGTTTGAGGAAGAACAAGAAGAATATGTCCGAGAACAAGAACGTGCACATTGGGATTGTGTTTTCTTCAGACACTGTTGGAACGAGGGTTTAAAGCTGCCTACGTGGAATAACTGTCCTGAGTGCAATAATGGGTATGTCGAACATAGGCAAAATGTTGCCATTCGCCGATCCGTCCACGAAAGAATTGGAAGGGTACATCCTAGTGATGATCGGCGTCTAAAAATATATAAGAATGATGATCAACCAATGAAAAGACATGCTGATTATAGATGGGTTGATC
The DNA here is from genome assembly GCA_033239725.1 of Echinochloa phyllopogon. Taxonomy (NCBI): domain Eukaryota; kingdom Viridiplantae; phylum Streptophyta; class Magnoliopsida; order Poales; family Poaceae; genus Echinochloa; species Echinochloa phyllopogon. The sequence goes on along the minus strand of BTCW01000012.1, from coordinate 102,912 downwards.
ATGAGGAAGAAGATCGTGAGTATGTTTGGCAGAAAGGACAGTGGTGTCCACCTGGTTTAAGAAGGAGCCAGAAGAGAAGAGTCCAACGCCTGAGGAATCAAGAATTGAAGCAAGCAGGAACCAGGATGAAATCGATATGGCGTCCAAAAGACAGGCCTGACGAATCGGGTCATTCGGCTCCTACATGCATGGTATGTTTCTTGCCGAATGAATTCATGGCTCCAGCTAATCAAATTGTACAGGAAGAGATATTGTCAGAAGTGGATGAAGCCGAACAATATGGGTTAATGGCCCAATTGGTATTGAATAAACAAGCTATTTTCGAGAAGCCAGTCCAGAATCGGCACATGAAGCCACTGTACTTAAGAGGATATGTCAACGGGAAGCCACTAACGAAGATGTTTGTTGATGGTGGAGCTGCTGTTAATGTGATGCCATACAATACATTCAGGAAACTTGGCATGAGCCCTGGAGATTTAACGCCAACAAGCATAGTGTTGAATGATTTTGCTGGAAATCCTTCGGACACCAAAGGATGTGTACATGTAGATCTGATGATTGGGTCCAAGATTCTGCTTACAACCTTCTTTGTTATTGAAGGCAAAGGGGCATACAGCTTGCTACTTGGAAGGGATTGGATTCATGCGAATTGCTGTATTCCATCTACTATGCATCAACAGCTTATTCAGTGGATAGATGATGAAGTGGAAATTGTCCCAGCAGATGATTCAATTAGCGTGGCTAATGTGGAACCGGCCTTCTGGGAATATCAAGGCATAGATTGCTTCTCAGGTAAGGACTGGGGAGAAGGTCCTGTTGAGCCAGTCAGCAGTGATCAACAGCCGATCAAAGCAGTCGGCTCTTTTAGCAATTTTTAATGGATAATCCAATCGATGGAACTGACGGGAAGCTAGGATATGGATTTGTGTCGGCTGATAAATTAGAAGAAGTAGACATTGGAGACGGTGACAAACCAAGGCCGATATTCATCAGTGCTAGCTTGAATTCGGTTTTCAGGGAGAAGTTGATTGAGTTGTTAAAAGAATACAAAGATTGCTTTGCTTGGGATTATTCGGAGATGCCTGGTTTAGATCGTTCCATTGTTGAGCATCGATTGCCGATCAAGCCTGGTTATAAACCTTACAAGCAACCACCCCGGAAAATCTACAAAGATGAAGTGTTGGCCGATGTGAAGAAGGAAGTGGAAAGATTAATAGCAGCAAATTTTATTCGGCCATGCAGATATGCAGAATGGATCTCTAATATTGTTCCTGTGTACAAGAAAAATGGGAAGATGAGAGTTTGCATAGATTTTAGAGATCTGAACAGAGCTACACCCATGGATGGATATCCAATGCCTGTTGCTGACTCGTTGGTTGATGCTGCTGCTGGATATAAAGTGATTAGTTTCATGGATGGTAACGCAGGGTACAATCAAATTTTTATGGCATTGGAAGATATAGCGAAAACGGCTTTCAGATATCCAGGACATATAGGGTTGTTTGAATGGGTTGTCATGACGTTTGGTTTGAAGAATGCTGGTGCAACTTATCAGAGAGCTATGAATTATATTTTTCATGAGTTGATCGGCAAGATTGTGGAGATATATATCGATGATATCGTGATTAAGTCATTGGATCATGAAGCACATTTGGCCGACATAAGGAAAACTCTAGAATGCACTAGGAAACATGGGCTCAAAATGAACCCAAATAAATGTGCTTTTGGAGTTTCGGCAGGAGAATTTCTGGGATTTCTGGTGCATGAAGGAGGAATAGGAGTTGGCAGGAAAAGTATGAAAGCCATTGATGAAGTTGTTCCTCCAACTAATCTTAAGGAATTACAGTCACTGCTTGGTAAGATCAATTTCGTAAGAAGATTCATATCAAACTTATCACAAAAGATGTTGCCTTTCTCTTCATTGTTAAAGGTCAAGAAGGATCAGAAGTTTGTATGGGGCGACGAACAACAGAAGGCTTTCGATGAGATCAAGGAATACATGAAAGAACCACCAGTATTGGTACCTCCACAGCTAAACAAGCCTTTTAAGTTGTACGTGGCGGCCGATGCCCAAACTATTGGATCGGCCCTCATACAAGAATTCGAGGGAAAGGAAAGGGTAGTTGCATACCTTAGCCGAAAGTTGCTTGATCCCGAAACGAGGTATTCGGCTACTGAGAAGCTTTGTTTATGTGTTTACTACTCCTGTACAAAATTTCGGCACTACTTACTACATGCCGAATGCATTGTGTATTCAAAGTTTGATGTGATAAAACACATGTTGTCTATGCCGATTTTGAACGGAAGGATTGGCAAATGGATTTTAGCTTTGTCTGAATTTGAGTTAAGGTTTGAATCGGCAAAGGCTGTTAAAGGACAGATTATTGCTGATTTCATTACTGAGCATCGCGATTTATCAGTTAATTCGCTTGAAATTGCTCCTTGGGTATTATTCTTCGATGGCTCTTCATGTGACAAAGGTGGTGGAGTAGGTATTTTGTTAATTTCACCAAGAGGAGAGGTATTTAAGTTTGCTATTCCTATTCAACCTACTGTCACTAATAATCAAGCTGAGTATGAAGCGTTGCTCAGAGGACTTCAACACTTGAGAGAAGCAAAGGCCATTGCAGTTGAAATTTTTGGAGATTCAGAATTAGTCATAAGGCAACTAAATGGCGAGTATGAGTGCAGAAACGATGTCTTAAGGAATTACTATGAAGAATGCAAGCAAATCTTAAAGGAATTTCAGTCAGTAATTCTGCAGCATATTCCTAGGAGAGACAATGAAGAGGCAAACAGATTAGCTCAAGGTGCTTCGGGTTATAAAGAGCTTCGAGAAGTTTTTGCTAATGATGTACATGCTTTCGGGAGTAATCTGGCAGAAGATGATTGGAGAAAAGAGATTGCCGATTATCTGGAGAATCCATCCCGAAAGGTTTCTAGAAAGCTCAGGTATAAAGCTTTAAAGTTTGTTCTTCTTGATGATAATTTATATTATAAATCCTTGGATGGGGTGCTGTTACATTGCTTAAATCATGAAGAAGCAAAAAGGCTGATGAGTGGAGTACATGATGGGTTGTGTGGAGCACATCAATCGGCCTACCGAATGAAATGGGTTATTAGGAGATCTGGGTACTATTGGCCTACAATGCTAGAAGACTGCTTTGAATATTATAAGGGATGCCAAGATTTCCAGAGATTTGGAAACATTCAGAGAGTTCCAGCATCAGTTCTGAATCCTATTATCAGGCCATGGCCATTCAGAGGATGGGGAATAGATTTGATTGGCCAAATAAATCCTCCATCTAGCAAGGGGCATAAGTTTGTGCTTTTGGCAACCGATTATTTTACCAAATGGGTTGAGGCAATTCCATTAAAGAAGGTGACATCGGAGAATATGGTTGAATTTGTTAAAGAACATATCATTTACAGATTTGGAATTCCTCAAACAATCATCACAGATCAAGGGACTCAATTTACATCTTCAGAGTTCAGAGATTTTGCTGAAAGTATGGGCATCAAATTGTTGAATTCTTCTCCTTATTATGCCCAAGCTAATGGTCAGGCAGAGGCTTCTAACAAGATTATGATTAAAATTATACAGAAGAAGATTGATCAGAAGCCGAGAAAGTGGCATTCGGTACTCAATGAGGCTTTATGGGCTTACCGAATGGCTCCACATGGGGCTACACAGACGTCTCCTTATGAGTTGGTGTATGGGCATCATGCTATCTTGCCATGGGAGATACAATTAGACTCAAGGAGAATAAAGTTGCAAAAGGATTTAAGTTCTAAAGATTATAAAGATTTAATGATGGACGAATTAGAAGATTTGCATATGATTCGTCTCAGGGCCTTGGAAAATGTTGAAAAAAATAAAATGCGAGTTGCTAAATATTACAACAAGAAGGTGAAAGTCAAGCAATTTGCAGAAGGAGATTTGGTTTGGAAAGCAATATTGCCGATTGGGACTAAATACAGTGCATTCGGTAAGTGGTCTCCAAACTGGGAAGGCCCTTTCAGAGTGATCAGATGCGTGCCTGGAAATGCATATATCCTGAAAACTTTGCTAGGAGAGGAGTTTACTGCTGCCATCAATGGGAGATACCTGAAGAAATATTATCCTAGTGTTGAGATTGATCGTTGATTGAAGTATTCAATGTCAGAACAATTGAGACAGCCGGCATTCGGGAAGGAGCCGTCTTCAGAACAAATGTTGACAGAAAAGGAAAATGGCCAGTACTGAATGTATTGCCCTTAGCACAAAATATATTGCATCAGGAGTTCATACAAGATCACAAAAGATAAGTTTTATTGCCGAATCCCTAGTACAAACTACTGGAAGAGCCTGTTCAAAACAGACTGGGGATGAATGGAATCGGCAATGGCAGCACCATGGCCGTCGAGACGATCAATGGAGGCGTCAATGTCATCGATGTCTTCTGGGTTGCTGTTGGCGAAACCAACTGGCATCCTGGAATAGTCAGTGCCGGTGTGTGTCGACATGGCAACGAGACCCACAGCGACGCCTAGGCGAACGCCATGGAGAGCCACCTCGTCGACGCGGCCTGCCACCGCGCCAAGGCGAGCCTCGGGTATGTCTCCTTGGGCGTTCACTTTGTTCGCCAGCTCATCCACCAGCGCCTTCAGCCGATTGAGCTCGTCATCGCGTTCTGCAAGATTACAAAATGGAGGTAGATCAGTAATGACTAAAGATGGGATTAGGATTGAACAAGTTATGGAAATTACCATCGATGACTTCGAGCAGTTGCTTGCGCTCGGCCTGCCATTCGAGGTCCGCAATCCCGGCTTGCTTGGAAATGACCTCCAGTTCGCGACGAGAGTCGTCGCGCTCCGCCTTGAATCGGCGAGCATCGCCGTCTGAGTAGCGGGAGTCGTCCGATGAGAGAGTCCGATTGGACGAACTCGAAGAGCTGGACGCCGCAGGAGCAGCGGCTGGAGCCGCAACTGGCGCACCAGCGGCGACAATCCATTGGATTACCCTGAAAAAACAAAGAGATTCGTCAAGGAGAGGGCAAATCTCGAGAAGAACAGAGAGAAGCAAGCAGCCAATCACCTGCGACGAGCGCCGGCGCGACTTCCTTCGGGCTCGTCGGCAGCCGGTCGCCTTCCATTCGTCATTGGGGTTTTCTTGAGTTTACTGTGCTTGGGAAAAAGAAGAGTTCGAGGAAGGCAAAAGACTTGGTGAGGAAATAGCGGCACTCGGTATGTTTATTTATAGAACCCGCAGAGGAAATCATGGCCAAAGATCGTGGCGCGTGTCCCGAAAATTCGGAAGGTGAAAAGGATTCTCAAAACCGAACGGTTTTGGTGTCGTTTGGAATTCATGCTGATGTCACATTCGGCTATGCTAAGCTTTTCGAGATTGATACGCCAGAAGCCAACGTTGCCGAATAAGTTATGCACCACGAAACAAAGCCGGAATAAAGATGATGGAAAATGTAGAATTGATCAGGCATTCGGCTATCAAACTATTTGACACAATTTACACACCCAAGTACTTTGAAATTACATTTTTGGCATTCAAGATCATGTTGCTGATATTCTCTAATAGCTGCTTGTCAGCTTCTTGAGTTTTGGCCAGGGCAGAAAGTTTGGCTTTGAGTTGCTTCTCTTCATTCAGAGCTGCTGAAGCCTCCTTGCGCAACTTTTCTGTCAGACCAGGAATTTCGGCTATCTTCTTCTTATCAGCTTCAATTTCATCCGATAAGTTTTTCAATTCAGCCTCTAATTCGGCTTTTCTGGTCTCTTTTGATTTAAGTGCAGCCTGTAGGCCAGCTAACAGTTCCTTATTGCTCTGAGTTCTAGAGTGCAAATCTTTTACAGATTGCTTGGCCAATGTTCTTCTTTGCTCCAAGGCTGGTTGAGCAGATTGATTCTTCAGAGCTTGCTTCACTGCAATAAAATGATCGTCCAATCTAGAAACTGGATCTAAAGAAATCTTGATATCGGCAGGAAGATCTTGATCAAATGATTCAAGCAAGTCTCTTAAGAGATCAGCATTGTTGACTTGATCTCGAGTGTCCTTATGCAGAAAGGAGAGGATTTCCTTCAGTTTTGCTTGGTTCTCCTCTGATAAGGCTTGACCAGAGGAAGTTTCTTCTCCTTGTTCGGCAACAAGATCGTCCAAAGCAAATGAGTAGCTGGGTGATGAAATTGTTTTATCCTGGAAAAGAATTGTTGCCGAATTAATGATGGTCTATTAGATAAAAGCTGGAAGAACTGGGTAATCATCTCTACCTCATTCCTGACCTCTTGGATGGAGAGAGAGGGCAGCTCAAGCTCAGGCAAAGGTTCTTGTATGTCGTGCTGAGGAGAGCTTGGAAGGTTCTTTGGTGGAGATGAGGCTTCTGGCTGAGGTACATCAGGTAGAGCTGAAGCTGGTTCTTGATGAAAAGAGGAGCTCTCCGAAATTGGATCCATTGAAGCTTGCTCTGTGACTGAAAGAAAGTTAGTGCCGATGAAAAAGAGTTTTAAAGGACAAGATGGTGAGAAATTTTACTAATCACTGAAGCATCGGCAGGTTCTGTGCTAATGGCCAATTGCTGTGATTTGGCCTGAAATCATAAAGGAACAGAAATGAGCAGAATGAAATTAGCATTTTTACTCGAGGAAGGAGAAATTTGACCTGTGCAATTCTTTTGCTGCTTGTTCTTTTCTTCTTTATAGCTGAAGGGGCAGTTAGAGAAGAAATCTTTCTCTTGGAAGAAGGTGGTGCAGCAAGAGTTGGATCCAGACTGGCAGGCCTGGACATTATTTGAGCCAAAGAAGGAGAGAGATGCCCCAGAGTAGATATTGGGCCAGCGATGTTATATACAATTGCTCTAGCCAGAGGGGCAGGGACTGTGTCCTGCAGAATAACAGAATCAAAAGTCGATGAAAGAGGGTGTTATTGGAAAAACAGATGGATTATAAGCATGTTTACCTCTGAATTCGGCTGATAACCAGGCATTAACTCAAGGCAAAGAGGGTGAACTGGTGTATTGAAGATATGATCATGGAATTCTTGCCACCAAAGGGTGAAGGAAGGATGAATGAGTGATGTTGGCACAAAGGGATCGAGTTGATAGATGGCTGCACAGCACTTGTAATCAAAGACCCTTCTTGTTTCTGTGGAGTCTTTGATGATCTGCCTCGGCTTGAGGAATTCATGGAGAAATAATCTTGGGGGCACTTGGCCACACCCTAGTTGCCTGGCAACTATGTTCGGCTGATAATATTCATATGAACTTTGAACCAGCCTTCCTCCGCAAAATTCGGTTGGTAAGATGTAAGGCCGAATGAAAGTGTTAAAAATTGCTGTGGACTCTGCATCTATGCATCCAGTCTCGAAGCTGAATTCACAAGGGAAAGTGAGATTGTCATTGTCCATGTATGGGAACCAGAGGGGATTGGCAAAGCCTTTGAAGAAAAGTTCAAACAGTTCTCCAATGCTCTTGTTGATAGCAATAGTGGAGGCTGCTTCCCCATAGGTTTGACAGCCTTTGGTGCTCTGGGCTTCTGCTTCCTGGTAATTGACTGAGGGGAAGTGTCGGCTGTTGAGGTCAATGGAGACAATTTGGTGCATGTACAATTGCAGCCACATCTGGACGAACCACCAGGGACCGTTAACGCAGGAAATTTTCTTGTTGGTGTGCATCTGATAAATGGTCTGATGGAGCATGTGATAGACACTTCCCAGGAGATATTTCCCGAGAGGGATAAGTGTGCCTGCAGCCAGGTCTTCGGCCATTACTATGTGATTCAGAGTTGGCTCATTGGCTTTACCACAGAAAACAAATCTGCACAGCCACATATTCAGAAAGGCCCTGTATTCAACGTCAGTCAGAGGACCATCATGCATGTAAGTCTGGATGTATCTCTTATAGCCGACTCCAGTCTTCACCCCTGTCTGTTTGGAAGAACCTTTGTACCTGTATGGGTGTGTAATCCCTGTGATGTTCAGGCCGGTTATCATGTAGACATCGGCCAGGGTTGGAGTCATTGGTCCGTGACCAAAGAGAAAAGCATTCATGCCATTGGACCAGAAATGACAAGCTGCAATCAGGAGATTTTCATTCTTGGGTGTTTCGGCTAGAGATAGCTCCAAGCAGTGAGAAATACGAAGACTGTCCCAATTCTGTGTCTGAGGACTTTTATCTTCAAGAATCCTTTTGTACCAGTTTTTCCAGCCAGCGATTGGGGGCAGAGGCCAGTTCTTGAATGCATCTTGCCATTCGTGAGGTCTCATCAGAGAAGTTTTGAAAGGAATCCTCTGAGACTCGGCCGCAATAATTTCGGAGGGATCTGGATTCCCTGAGGGGCCGAGGAAGAAAGATGCGGATTGTTCTTCAGTGGGGGTCAAGATTTCGGTGGCCAGAGCCTATCAAGGGCAGAGGAAGAGCAAATCGGAGATTCAAAATGCAGCTCGAAAAGAGTAATGCCGAATGTGATTGAGGGAAACAAAACTTACTTGAAGAATTTGATCCTGGTTCGCCATTTGAAGATTGGAGCTTGAGAGATTCGACGAACTAGGGTTTTGAGTTTGGAAACGCACTCTGAGGATTTGGGAGCGGAAAACGGATATCAAAGCGGATTCAGCCTGGAAATGTTGGGGATTCCTGGTCAATTCCGAGATAAAAGCATCTTTTATCCCGAAATTGAAGGGGCATGTGTTAACACCAAAATTTAGCACCAGGAAGAGGCTGACGTGTGGGCCGGATTTGATGGAAGGATACCATTCGGCTAAGGGGCTTTCTCTGAAGTATTCGGCAATAACGCTCTGCGGTCGGGAACGCGTCGTCATTCGGCAGATGCATAGTTCCGCAGGTAAAAGCGGTAGCATTCGGGAAGACGTGATGACGTGGAAAAACATAAGGAAAGGGCCGGTTCGAACAAGGAACGCAATATGGGCACGAAGATTCGTCATTTATTTTTAGAAACAAGTATTGTAGTCGTGTCCGACTAGGAGTTGTATCAAGACCTGGGTATAAATATAAACCCATGGCAGCTGTAAGAACGATCGAATCAATCATACAACAAACCGGCCCCGTGCCAACATCGAGTCCTTTAGTCGAGTCGTCGAGTTCTTCGAGAGGAGTCATCGATCCGTCGACCTCCGTAAGTACCGGCAACCCTGCATCATGCCTAGTATCATGCGGTGGATTTAGGCCTTGGTTCAGGAAGGTTCCATTGCTAGATCATGAGCCATGCGGTGGGCTAAGTTTTAGCTTGGAACAAGTTATCGGCTCTATTGGATTTTGGCAAGATCTGATAGATTCATTAAGTTACCATGTGTTGCTCTGGATTTTACCTTCGTGTTCGATTCATTACAACACTCCTTTGCCCAGTCTAGGTTGATTAGAATCGGCTCCAGCTCACGACGCTCTGCTTTTCATAGCCGAATTCGAAATCAATCTAGATTGCCACGTGTTGTGGGTTCAGGCTCGTTGGTCTTGCGTAGATCTTGACAGAACCGGGTATCATGCGGTAGATGCAGGTTTTTGGGTCGTCTTAGAGCTAATCATCCGGTGGATTAGAATTCGATTCGATCTGATAGATCTATCATCATCGACGAAGCATGTTCCTTCTCCACGGAACCCGATTCGGCTATATAGCTGAATTCGGCAGTATCGTCACGAGTGAAACACGTCCACGGTTTTGTTTTTAAATAAAGAATGCTTTTAGCCTTCCATGTTTAGGGCGTATCATGCGGTGGATTGTCCTATTCTTGGTTGGTGGTGTGATTCCAAGCAAGTCGTATCATGCGGTGGATTAACTTGTTTGTTTTCATGCCTGACGGGTTGGAAAGTACCTAGACATGCGGTAGACTAGTGCTTTTAATCTATGCATTCTTGTTTATTATGAAATTATGGTCATGCTTTCGCCCTTTTATTTATCTATCATGCTTTGTTTCTCGTTAATCGGCTATGAGTATGCGTTACAATGTTCAATCGGCTGAAAGCCGATCTTTCGTCATGCTTACGTCACGCATTCGGCAGTGCGCTCCCTGCGTGCCTTGCCGATTGCCGAATGAGGCTTTAACTGCCGACAGATAGCTTCTCTGTAGCTATGTGTTGTTCGAAACTGGCTCCGTAGCCGCAAATATGGAACTGACTGGTATTGCCCGGTACGTTCCAGGTGTTATCTAAATATCTTTCATCCCTTTGTCAGTTTCAGGAAAATTGACTGGCACGCTTCCGGATTCAAAAGCCCGGGCCACGTGTGAAGCTAGCTAATTCGGCTTGCTGTGTGCTTGGCGTGAGGTGCGGATTTTACGTCAACACTACTCCTCCCTCTCACACCGTGCACTAGTATCTCTAGCTGATTTTTTACGTTAGCGGGTACACCCGCTAGCTGCCGCACGGATCCCCTCCGGCCCTCCCAACTTTCACGGACCCCGATCCTATATCTTGGGTCATTTATTTGCCATCCTGTGCATCCATCTCAAAGCAACTGGTGTCCGGTGGCGGCGTCATCAATGGCAGGCGGTCGAATAAGATTTTGCCGATCATTCACAGGCAAGGTACGTAGTTGTAATGCTTATCTTTAGATCTTGTATCTGTGAAATTTTCTTGCTTTGATTCTTTTCCACTGCAGTTTCACGCGGCATCTGTGATTTTGTCATCCTCTGCTGGCCATGATGCTTCTTGATCTGTTCGTACACTAGTTCTAGATTCTAATCCGTTCATGCAAAATCACCACCGCGATCGAGGTGGTCGTTTGGACGAGTGCAGAAATCAACATCCATCCGGTTTTAATTTAATCGATTTGTTTATCCCTAACTCCCTTAATAATCTCGTTTCTGCATGCATAATGCAAATCGGGAGTTTTTGTTCCCGTCGATTTTTTCTAATATAGTCTGACACCGGCGTCCTATGATCACCAGGGGTTTCTCGTCCGGTGGCTACCTTCACCTGTGTATCTCATGTTAGAAGATGTGTATGACTCAATGAAGAGTACGTACATTTAGTATATGATGATAGTAGACTATCTGGGTGGTACGTAGGTTGAGTATATAAGTGTACTTTAATTATGTGGACATACTAATTTCTACATACTAGTATAATGATATAATCATAATAAATTTTAAAAATAGGGTTGTTTCTGAATTTTTTTTCGTGTAATTCGCTTTGAAGTATCTTAAAATTAGTATGCGAACATACTTAACTGATAAATGAGTACGTGAACATACACACAATGGTATATTGATGGTGATGGTAGTTACAAGCGCTTATAGATAAATATTCAGTCCAGAAAACCTGCACGCCCTCTGTGCTGCTGAGAATATTAGGTGGGAGCGCGACATTTCAGTATGGCCCCTTCAAGTGTGGTATGCAGCGGAGGTGGAAAAAGCCAGTAGACTCAGCAAGAACACGTCTGGAGGGCAAGACAAGGGACCGTAGGCTGGACAAGCTAATGGTTCAACCAGTGGCGGAGCCAGCTATCTAGCTAGGTTTGGCTGCTGCCATACCTAAAAAAAATAAAAAAACTAAATATATGTATACAAGTGTATGATATACATCTATTTAGACAATAACCAATGAGCCAACGCGTAAGTCTACATAACTAATTTAGCAGTTTGGTGCCTGTTGGTCTTGCATAGTTTTTTTGGATAAAAAACTATACATAGTTGATAGTTGTATTATACATATTTAATATTTACAAACCCGTCATACCTAGAAAATATTCCTGCCTCCGCCACTGGGTTCAACTGAGGAACTTGAGACTTACCGTGTCTTTACGTGAGTTGATATCTCAGCAGAGTGGAATGGATATGCATCTCTCCAACTTCTTTCAAAGTGGAGACATGAGGTCGGGTTGAACATTGAGATCGGCGCTTTCCTCAAGAAATATCCCCACATTTTCCAGATTTATACGCAGACCTGTTCGGCTGGCTGGTGGCTGATGGCTGATGCTGGTTTGTGCTGAGAGAAAAATTCTGTTGGCTGGCTGGTGGCTGGTGACTAGTCTGTGCAGAGAGAAAAATACTGGTGGCTGGCTGCTGATAAGCCAGCCAATCAGGCCTGAGAAACCATTATATTGCTGCAAGGTCACCCAAAAGATGGCCGACTTGATTGCGGAGGAAGATGCTGTGATCAGGGAGAATGAAGCTGACACATTGCAGCGCCTGAAGAAACTTCTCATGCTCTCCACGGATGGAACTCTGAATATGCACGCATTGTGGCTTGTAACAAAGGAACTTGGACTGCCTGATGATTATAGGTCTTCTGTACTAACAAAGCATCGACATGGTTTATATCTTGAATCCCCTGATACTCTGTCACTTGTCTCTAGGGATGATGAATTAGCTGTAGCTAAGATTGAAGAATGGAGGAAGAAAGAGTACACTCAAAATGGCTAGCTGAATCAGAGACAAATTAATACGCTTTTCCAATCAACTTCCCTACTGGATTTAAGATTGAGAAAGGTTTTAGGGAAAACCTCAAGAGCTGGCAGAGACTTCCCTACACCAAACCTTATGAGAAGAATGATTTGCATCCAATCCACAATTAATGTAGAGCGGCTTGAGAAATGCATTGTTGGTATTCTTCATGAACTTGCACGAAGGAAAATGCTAGATCTGATTTTGTCGGGATGTCGTAACGTTTGTGAAACAGAAAGTGCAGCTTGGTTTACCGAGGAGCGGGCTATGCTAAGGTACTCCTGTTACCTCCAAGGAGGTAAGAGCCTAAACAAATCACGGCCCTTTATTTTTTTTACACATAAAATAATCAAATAACTAAATGATAAGAAAATAAAAAAACAGAAAGGGAGAGAAAATGCCGGATATCTCGGGGTGCCTCGTTTCCTTGCGGAGTTCCAAAGCCCACGAACGACAGGAAACGGCGCCAATCCTCATGATCCGGTTACTGGTGTGATTTCCCATTGAGCAACTCCAAAAGACTAGTCAAATGGCTCTCTAATTCAAATTTTGGCTACTCAACACCAAAAACTATCTCCAACAGACTAGCCATCCGATTCTCCAAGCTATGTGGCTCTCCAAATTGCCACCCTGGCTAGCTAAACTGGTTTGCAAGTGTGGGATGATGCATGGGATCCACGTGTCAGTGTGTGGAAAATAGAGAGTTTGTTGGTGTGGCGTGCTGAATATGAAGTGAAATTTTTATGAAGATATAAATAGAGAGCCAAATAAAGAGTTAAAAATGAAGAGTCTTTTGGAGATGCTCTATTCTAATTCCTCTATAATTCTGGAGTACATGTTGAATAATCTAATTCTCTTTTCCGTGAAACTAATACTGCTGAATATATCGCAAACTAGTATTGATCTGTATTTTCATGATCGTTTGATGTTGCATCTCTACAGCATCATATGTCGACACGCCTCCATACATAAATCCTTCACGTACATGTATCCACCACACACACTCTCACGCACACGAATACATCCACACAGGGTCAGAGCAAGGCCAACACGCTTACGCAGTCACGTACACAAATACGCCTACACGGGCCAACGGCAACGCACGCGCAAGGCAAGGCCACATCGGTCCATCACGCCCACGTTCACTATTTTCTTATATTTTTTATTTTCTTTAGTCAATTAATATATTACCTCTTAAGAGGTACACTACCAGAATCTTTCACATCCGCCCGCCTCCTCCGCCTCGGCCATTTTTGGACCCGGTGCTGATGGGGCTTCAGCACCGGGTCCAACGGCTAGGAGCGGGGGCGGCGCGCGGGGGTGTCAGGGCGGACACATTAGCACCGGGTCGTGGCAAGACCCGGTGCTAATGCGCCCCCTTTAGCACCGGGTGCAGCCAGCAACCGGTGCTAATGTGCCGAGGCCATTTCGCACCGGTTGCTGGCTGCACCCGGTGCTAAAGGGTGCACATTAGCACCGGGTCTTGCCACGACCCGGTGCTAATGTGTTTGAATATAGGGGCTTCCTCCTCCCCCGCCCGAGCCAGCTGAACACTTAGGCGCTGTGTTCATGTTGCTCGGCCGTGGGAGGGGAGGTGCTGCCCAAATTTTTTTCAAAATTTGTGAAGATTCTACTCATCTAAGGAGCACTACAAGGTACACTCTTTCATTCTCTAATGTTTTATTTAGCTTGTAATCCTTCTATGATTTAGAAATAGAGGGATTTGTGAATCAAAGTAAAGCTAGCTAGAGAGAGCTTGTGTTCTTGGAGGAGAGAGAGGAGAGAGCTTGAGTTCATGGTGGAGAGAGTGTTCATGTTGTGTTTTAAATGGAGAGAGAAGGCAAGCTAGTTAGTATTTTGTTTTGTATGACTTGTGAATAGTTATAAGGCTTATAGTAATGTAGTTTTAGAAATTACTAGAAAATCAATATAAAATGCTAGAAAATCTTATAAATTAATAGAAAATATTATAAATTGCTAGAAAATCTTATAAATTACTAGAAAATCTTATAAATTACTAGAAAATCAATATAAAATGCTAGAAAATCTTATAAATTAATAGAAAATCTTATAAATTACTAGAAAATTAATATAAAATGCTAGAAAATCTTATAAATTAATAGAAAATCTTATATAACTTATAAATCTTATAAGGCTTATAGTAATGTTATATTTAATGAATATAGTAATGTAGTTTTAGAAATTTATTTATATAATGGAATATATATTATAATTTGTATTTATTTATATATTAAATTTTTTTATCTTTAAATTGTATTGTATATTTGTTATTGGTTAATAATGCAGATGAATAGACAATGGATGTACGGGGACCCCCACGCTCAGGCGTTCCGTGATGGCCTTAGGACGTTTCTCGATGCCGCCAAGGCTAACAGGACGCCGTCCGGTTTCATGTTCTGCCCATGCACCCATTGTAAAAATATACAATCGTACAAACAAAGAGGTTGTATTCAGGTGCATTTGATGAGGCATGGTTTCATGAGGAATTATTCTGTTTGGACGAAGCACGGTGAAAGAGGAATTCTAATGGGTGAAGATGAAGAAGACGAGGCCGATGACGACATTCCGTTATTGGCTCAATACTACGGTTCCTTTGCATATGCTGCAATGGGTGATGCCGATGAGGAAGATGTTGCTCGGGAAGGCGATGCTCAGGAAGATGTTGCTCAGGAAAATGAACCTACTGATGGACTCGGGCAAATGTTGCGTGATGCCGAGAAAGACTGCGGCAATGATAAGGAACTGAAAAAGATACAGCGCATGTTGCAGGACCACAAGACTGACCTGTACCCAGATTGCAAAGAGGGGCTAAAGAAGTTGGGTAGCACACTTGAACTTCTGCAGTGGAAAGCAGCAAATGGTGTTACTGATAAGGGTTTCGAGGAGCTACTGAAACTCGTAAAGAAGATTCTTCCAGAGGGTAACACATTGCCATCGACGATGTATCAAGCAAAACGTGTTGTTTTCCCTCTCGGTTTGGAGGTGCAGAAGATACATGCGTGTCCTAATGACTGTATCCTCTATCGCGGACAGTACGAACACTTGGATCGTTGTCCGGTTTGCACTTGCGCACGATACAAGATCAGGCGGGACGACCCTGGTGATGTTGGGGGAGAGCGTTCTAAGAAAAAAAATCCCTGCGAAGGTGATGTGGTATTTCCCTCTGATACCCCGTCTGAAGCGTTTGTTCAGGAACAAAGACCATGCCAAACTGATGCGCTGGCACAAAGAAGAACGTAAGCAGGATGGCATGTTGAGACACCCCGCCGATGGATCCCAGTGGAGGAACATCGACAGAGCATTCCCAAAGTTTGATGCTGATGCGAGGAATGTTAGGCTTGGTTTAAGTACCGATGGCATGAAACCTTTTGGTGAAATGAGCAGTAGTCATAGCACTTGGCCCGTGACTGTTTGTATCTACAACCTACCCCCCTGGCTCTGCATGAAGCGGAAGTTCATTATGATGCCAGTGCTCATTGAAGGCCCAAAGCAACCTGGCAACGACATTGATGTGTACCTAAGACCATTGGTTGACGAACTTTTGCAGCTGTGGAAGAATGAAGGTGTTAGCATGTGGGATGAGGACAAACAGGAGCAGTTTGTCCTTCGAGCACTGCTTTTCATAAGCATCAACGACTGGCCTGCACTAAGTAACCTATCAGGACAATCAAACAAAGGATATAAAGCATGCACTCACTGTTTAGAGGAAACCGAAAGCATGTATTTGAAACATTGTCGTAAAGTTGTGTACATGGGTCACCGTCGATTCCTTCCGGCGAAGCATGAGCTACGAAAGAAATGTGCGCATTTTGGCGGGAATGCTGACCGTCGTACAAAGCCGAGACACCGGAGTGGAGAAGAGCTATTTGATATGGTGAAGGACCTACACGTGGTGTTTGGCAAGGGAGACGGAAGCCAGGCTGCTCCGACGGGCGAGGATGGTCGTGCCGCGATGTGGAAGAAGAAGTCTATCTTTTGGGAGCTACCTTATTGGCAACGTTTAGAGGTCCGTAACGCGATTGATGTGATGCATCTGACGAAAAATCTTTGCGTGAACTTGATAAGCTTCCTGGGTACTTATGGGAAGCCAAAAGATACACTGGAAGCACGTCAGGATCTGAAACGATTGAAGCAACGGACTGATCTACATCCAGAAAAGAGAGACAAAGGACGCCAGTACTTGCGTCCTGCCAGCTTCACGCTCAGCAAAGAAGAGAAGGCAAGCATGTTTGAATGCTTGAACAGTATCAAGGTTCCGTCTGGCTACTCCTCCAATATTAAGGGAATAATAAATATGAAAGATAAGAAGTTCACAAACCTGAAGTCTCACGACTGCCATGTGTTGATGACACAGCTGCTTCCCGTCATACTCAGGGGTGTGCTACCAGTTAACGTGCGGAAAGCCATTGTGAAGCTATGTGCATTCCTCAATGCAATTTATCAAAAGGTGATCAATCCAGACAACTTAGATCAGCTACAGAACGACGTGGTGCAATGTCTTGTCAGCTTTGAGATGATATTTCCACCATCCTTCTTCAATATCATGACACATCTATTGGTTCACCTCATCAAAGAGATTCGTATATTGGGCCCAGTATTTCTACACAACATGTTCCCATTTGAGAGGTTCTTCGATGTCCTAAAGAAGTATGTCCGTAATCGTTCTCGTCCAGAAGGATGCATTGCTAAGGGATACGAAACGGAGGAGGTCATTGAATTCTGTGTTGACTTTGTCGACGATCTTATGCCGATTGGTGTGCCCGAATCCCATCACGAGGGGAGACTTGGTGGAAAGGGCACACTAGGGAGAAGATCGATGGTGATCAAGGACGTTGAGACATTTCGTAAAGCGCACCTCACAGTTTTGCAACAATCAACCTTAGTTGCTCCGTACATCGAGGAGCACATGCAGATTCTCAGGGACGAAAACTCAACAAAGTCTGCGGCCTTCATTCAGCGTCTGCACAATAGTACTTTCGCCGATTGGTTGCGAAGACGTCTTATGGGGTCGAGGGCATTGATGCGCAGCTAGCTTTTGTAGCTAGAGGTCCATCGAGCACGATCTTGACATTCCAAGGATACGACATCAATGGGTATACATTTTACACAAGAGCCCAGGACAAGAAAAGCACCAACCAAAACAGTGGTGTCCGGATCGACGCGACAGACACCAATGGCAATACAAACTCATACTATGGAATCATAGAGGAGATATGGGAACTAGAGTACGGACCTTTGAAGATCCCACTGTTCAAGTGCCAATGGGTGAAGCTGACTGGAGGAGGTGTTAAAGTTGAAGCGGACTATGGAATGACGTTAGTGGACCTAAACAAGATTGGCTTTCTAGACGAACCGTTCGTCCTGGGCAAAGTTGTCACACAAGTTTTTTATGTGAAGGACATTGCTAGCAGACCGAAGAAAGGGGCGGATAAGAAAGGTGGGGGTAAGCAATTGGACCCATCACAAGACGAGCCAAAGCGTCATATAGTTCTTCCTGGAAAGAGAAAAATCGTAGGAGTTGAGGACAAGACGGATGAAGATTATGATATGCTCGATGGCCGGCCTCCATTCTCAGAGGAAGTTTATTAGTGTCCGAGTAAACAATGATGCCATGTAATTTAATTGCACTATGTTCCACCCAATTTGTAATAACTATATTTGCATTTATGTTCCACCTATGTTCTAAGATTTTCTATTGATTTATAAGATTGTTTTTATTAATTCTAGCATTTTATATTGATTTTCTAGTAATTTATAAGATTTTCTAGTAATTTATAAGAATTTCTAGTAATTTATAAGATTTACTAGCTTTTTATATTGATTTTTTAGTAATTTATAAGATTTTCTATTAATTTATAAGATTTTCTATTAATTTATAAGATTTTCTAGCATTTTATATTGATTTTCTAGTAATTTATAATATTTTCTATTAATTTATAATATTTTCTAGCATTTTATATTGATTTTCTAGTAATTTATAAGATTTTCTAGCACCGACCGGGCTTAAGGGCCTTTAGCACCGGGTCGTGGCTGCACCCGGTGCTAAAGGCCACGACCACGCCGCGGGGGCCGTGCGGCGGGGCCATAGACCGGCCTGGCCACGGAGGCCGTGCGGCAGCTGGCCATGTCACCGGGCGCACACGAGCCACGTCACTGGATGAACAAGAACAATTTTTCTTTTTAATCTCTGTATAAAAGTTGTAACTAGTCGTTCTCCCTCGTACAAACTTCAAAAAAGATCATTTTTCTTCCTAAAAATTCCTAAAATCATACTCTATCAAGTTATGAAACTTATTAATGTTATTATTTTGAAAAATCTTCTCGTGTTTCAACAATCCAAATTTTGAATTAAAAATGACAACTACAACCAAGGTTTTTTTCACACTAGGTGATGTCAAATGAAAAAGTGATGAATACCAAAGTTTCATATTTCATCATGATCTACAATCTTTATTTAGGTCATTTTGTCATTTTCAAAATGGGTAATAACATGTAGTAGAAATTTGACAAGTCTCTAACAAAGTTTTAGAAACTATGCGAGTGAATCTAGGATTATTGAACAATGTATACTACCACTTTCTCAAATGCAAAAATGACTTAAATAAAGATTGTAGATCTTGATGAGATATGAAATTTTGGTATTCATGACTTTTTCATCTGAGACCGTTTAATGTTCCAAAATCTTTCATTTAGTTATCAATTTTTGTAATTTATAAGATTTTCTAGTAATTTATAAGATTTTCTAGTAAGTTATAAGATTTTTTTAGTAAGTTATAAGATTTTCTTGTAATTTATAAGATTTTCTATTAATTTATAAGATTTTCTAATAATTTATAAGATTTTCTATTAATTTATAAGATTTTCTATTAATTTATAAGATTTTCTAGAATTTTATATTGATTTTCTAGTAATTTATAAGATTTTATTATTTAATATATATTTTTAATAGGTATTAATAACTGAATTAAAACAAGTATTAATAAATATACATTAAAAACTATATTTATAAGATTCCAAATAGTAGCCCCCGGTGCTAAAGGCCGGTTCGGAAATTGGGCGCCAAACGAAAATTTGGGGCCTTTAGCACCGGGTTGATCTAAAATCCGGTGCTAAAGGCCCCCAATTTTCGTTTGGCGCCAGTTACGGGGCCTTTAGCACCGGGTGTAGAAGACCCGGTGCTAAATGCCCTTTCGCACCGGGTGGTGGGAAGACCCGGTGCTAAAGGGGGGCCTTTAGCACCGGGTCGTGGCTGCACCCGGTGCTAAAGGCCTTCGTCTGGTGCACAGTTACGGCCTTTAGCACCGGGTGTGGAAGACCCGGTGCTAAAAGGCCTTTAGCACCGGGTGGTGGGAAGACCCGGTGCTAAAGGGGGGGCCTTTAGCACCGGGTGCTTTACAGACCCGGTGCTAAAGGTCCTTTAGCACCGGGTCGTGGCTGCACCCGGTGCTAAATGCCCCGGACCTATATAGGCCGGGGACTTCTCTCCCCTCCCTCACTTCGCCCTCATTCCTCCCAGATCGAAACCGCCGCCGGTGCCCCCTCGTCTCCTCAGCCGCCGCCGCCCGTCGCCGTCGCCCGTCGCCGCCGCCGCCCGTGGTCCCCGCGCCCAAGCCGCCGCCGCCTGTCGTCCCCGCGCCCACGCCGCGCCGCCGCCACCCGTGGTCCCCGCGCCGCCGCCCGTCGTCCCCGCACCGCCCGTCGTCCCCGCGCCGCTCCTCGTCCCCTCGCCGCCGTCGCCCGCCGCGCCCGTCACTGCACGGTGAGCCTCTGTGAGATGTTTGTGAGCCGGCCTTCGTGCCGTGCGTGAATGTTTGTGAGCCGGCCTTCGTGCCGTGTACGTGTTTGTGTGTGCAGGTACCCGTTGCATGGCCGAACACGTTCGGCCATGCACATTTGCTTAGCGAACGTGTTCGGCCATGCGCATTTGGTTAGCGAACGCGTTCGCTAACCAAATGCGCTTAGCCGAACGCGTTCGCTAAGCACATACATTGAAAATATTAGAAATTACATTGAAATGTATATTGGAAATGTTATATGTTTGAAATGTATATTGGAAAATGCTCCATTTAAATGTATTGGAGATATTTACATTGAAATGTATATTGGAAATGTTATATGTTTGAAATGTATATTGGAAATTCTATGTATATTAGAAATATATGTGCTTCATTTAAATGTATATTGGAAATGTTATATGTTTGAAATGTATATTGGAAAATGCTTCATTTAAATGTATTGGAGATATATACATTGAAATGTATATTGGAAATGTTATATGTTTGAAATGTATATTGGAAAATGCTTCATTTAAATGTATATTGGAAATTCTATGTATATTGGAAATTCTATGTATATTAGAAATATAATGTATACTATCGAAAATGTTTATTATCGGAAATTCTATGGCGTACCCGAACCCACCGCGCACCCGAACCCCTTAGCGAATCCGTTTTTCGCGCACCGTCCCTCTTAGCGAACCCTTAGCGAATCAATTCACACCGCGCACCCGAACCCCTTGGCGAATCAGATATTTCACGCACCGACCCCCTTAGCGAAAATGTTAGAAATATTGGGAATATGTATGCTTTGTATATATTTCTTATCAATTATTTTTAATTCTATAGATGGCGGACAACAACAACAACGGCCCACCCATGCAAGAGGACAACAACACCCCTGTCCCACCCATGCAAGAGGACAACGACACGTTCTTTGCGAATCAACTTTTCAATATTGTAACCCAACCAATGTCCATGGATGATGTGTTGGGGATCATTGGAAGAGACGACAATGTCCAGGGCGACAATGTTGCAAGGGCCGAAAATGTTGAAGGGGCCGCCAATGTCCAGGGCGACAATGTTGCAAGGGCCGAAAATGTTGAAGGGGCCGCCAATGTCCAGGGCGACAATGTTGCAAGGGCCGAAACTATTGAAGGGGCCGCCAATGTCCAGGGCGACAATGTTGCAAGGTCCGAAAATGTTGAAGGGGCCGCCAATGTCCAGGGCGACAATGTTGCAAGGGCCGAAACTATTGAAGGGGCCGGTAACGCGCCCTCGTCTAGTCAGGTGTGTATATAGATAACATAAATTTGTACTGTACATGTCAATTATGTATACCATCTCTATATCATCTCGTATATATGTAATTTGTGTAGGTCGCCTCTGCTAAGAAATCAAAACGATCGACCACGAAGAAGCTGAAGGATGTCAAGTTACACATCACCCGAGTGGAGGATGACGGGGAGCCAGTTGAGCCCCCAAAAGTGGCCAAGAAATTTGTATCTCAGTGCGGGGTAATTGTACGGGACAATGTGCCCATTAGTATCAGAAAATGGAAGTCCACAGACCCCACTGAGGAGTACGTGTTCCCCGATATAGAGAAGGAGATGCTATGGAGGGAATTAAAGGCAATATTCGACTGGCCTAGCACTCATGAAGCAGAACTGAGGGATTGGACAATGAAGAAGATGGCAGTTTTGTTTCAGGATTTCAAGAAAAAGTTGTACTCGCATTTTCTCAAAACCGGAGAGGCCCCGGATCCTGAGAAGTATAAGAAGATCACTGATGACGAGTGGGAAGCATTCCTTGAGTACAAAACCTCCGAAGAGGGTGCAACGGCTAGCGCTAGAAACGCCGGAAACGCCGCAAATAAGAAGTACTCTCATAAGATGGGTTCGGGAGGTTACAAGGCAAGCATCGCTAAATGGGAGAAGATGGAAGAAGATCTATATGCTAGAGGCATCACTCCAGCGACACATGACTGGCCCACAAGGACCAAGCATTGGTACTATGGTCATGGAGGCACCCTAAGCCCAATCGACGGCTCCTTAGTTTTTCCCGAGGACTTGCGAGAACTAGCTCAGCGTCTCCTCGATATCCTCAGGGCATCTGAGAGGGGAGAATTTGTTGCTGATAGAGACAGAGATGAGCTAACCTATGCCTTAGCGAACAAGGAGCATCCTGGACGGACGCGCGGCGTAGGCACAAGCATCTCATGGAAGAAAGGTTTCCAAGAGCACGCCGCCACCTATAGGAGCCGTTCGAGGAAGAAGGCCGAATATGAGCAGAGGGTGAGGGACCTAGAGCAAACGGTTGCCGCCCAGGGCTCAAAGCTCCAAGAAATGGAGTCAGAGATGGAGCGACGGATGAAGGTAGCATGGCTACAGATACAACAAGCCACAGGCGGGACCGGTTCCACAGAGCCTGCACCTCTCCAACAAGCCGCAGGCGGGACCGGTTCCACAGAGCATGCACCTCTCCAAGATGCGGCCCTTATTAGCCCTCCACAACAATATCAAAGCAGTCATGCTTCCACACAGGCCGCCGAAGCGGTCCGTTACACCGTGGATGAAATAACTCAACGGACCGCGTGCGAGCTTGTCGTCAGGCAGAAGAACTTAGCAGTGGTGGTACGTATGCGACCTTAGTTCGTACTGCATACATTTCACCGTAAATACCATTCATTTACTAACTTTCTTTGTGACTACTAACTTATCAGGTCGCATACGGTATGACCAAACGTGTGGAAGAAGGGCAAAAATGGCACTGCAATGACATTCCACATGGTTACGTACCTGTTGAGGTGGAGCAAGTCGTCACAAACTGGGAAGACTTGGAACTTGACATCCCCGGAGGTGACGGAGAAACAAAACTCGGTCAGTGTTCTCACTGCATCATTCTATGGAGCAAGGCAGACGTCGTCATACCCGGTACACCTGCGGCTACCAACAAGCCTCTGTCACCTCCAAGAGATTCACCGGAACATGACGATTCTCCGGGAGCTCCTGATGCAAGCCCGTCTCCTCCGCCGAAGAGGTCTCCGTCTCCTCCGCCGAAGAGGTCTCCGTCTCCTCCGCCGAAGAGGTCCCCGTCTCCTCCGCCGAAGAGGGGACGCCGCACTAAAGCCTCTGCCCCCACTCCACCAGCGAAGAAGGCACGAAAAACCAGAGAGAAGCCCGCACCAGAGAAAAGAGCAGGTGAGAAGACTCTAGAGGAGCTCGAAGCCTCGGTCAAAGCAGACACAAAGAGGCAAATGGCCGAGTGGAGGAAAAAACCTGAGCCGGAGCCGAAGCTTGATCCCACCGTCGTCAAGTCATTCCTCGGTAATTTGAGCAAGGGTCAACAGAAGGAAGTAATGGTAACAGACTATGACCGCTCATTACTGAAATCTCGCCGGAAGCGGAAGGCTGCAGATAAGGAGGCGGGCCCATCCAAAAAGGTTCCTCAGCTCGGCCAGCAACCTCAGCGGCCCTTGGGTCCATTGCCATCTCTGGACGAGCTTAACGTGCAACGAGTAATGGCCGAGACTGGACTAACCAGAGCGCAAGTCCTGGGGGAAGAAGAGGTGCCTGTAAACACAACGCTCAGGTGGCCGTTTAAGCTTGGCGAGCCTATGGTCCCTCCTGAAATGGAGAGCAAGCTACAGACGAAGATGCGCCGATTCCATGAGTGGTACTTGGAAGAATCAAGAAGGAATAAACGGCGCATGATCAAAGTAGGCGTGAAGGACCAAGATTTCTACAATGGTGACGAGGATTGGGTATGGCTGAGGTTTAAGGATATATATGAGCTGTACCACCGCGACGCCATGGACGTGGATTTGATCACCTGTTGGACACTGTAAGTACTTTGTTGTTGCTTATAATTCACAGTTTGAAAACAATAATTCCAATCTATGCTGACGCGGGCTTTATTTATTGCTTAACATATGCAGAATGGAGATTCAAAAATGTAGGAGAGACAATATATATGACGTTGGTTTCGTTGACCCTCGAAGGATAAGTGAAGCAATGATACTGCACAATCCCGAGGAAACATATTTAAACCTATACAAGTATATTAAGAAACAAAATTACTGCGACTCCATACTAATCTCGTACAACATCGAGTGAGTACATACACAGGCTTCTTCTTATACTGTCTGTGTACTAATTCATTTCTGATTATAATGTATACATGTGCACAGATTCCACTGGTTCCTAATAATATTGTGTCCTGACCGGGGTGTCGTCAACGTCTTTGATTCGTTGAACACTCCAAAAGAAAAACTACAGAACATCATGGACATGATGACAAGGTGATGTATATTTTCCCCTACTTAATTCACCCCTTACACTCGCAATGACTTAACTCAAGTTTTTTGTTCGCAGGGCCTGGATTCAATTTCGTCAAGAACACCCGGGTATTCAACATGAAACACTAAAATGGAACATTGGCTTTCCGGTAAGCAAGTAATTTGTACATGTAGGCCTCGGCTAATATATTATATGAATTTTACTTAATTTCTTTTGGTCGACAGTGTGCCAAACAGGGGCCGGGAAATAATTTATGTGCATACTATGTTTGCGATTACATGTGGAATTGGGGACATAAAAAGCTTACACAACACGATATTATGGTACGTAATAATAAACACATTTCCATTATTATTAAGTGCACAATTATTGTCTCCAACCCGGCGGATTAAACATCTTTCAATTATTTGTAAATTATAGATGTTGAGCCTGAAGGAAGAGTCTCTAGAGCTACAAAGAATCGACGCAATTGCAGAACAGCTCGTCGGATGGATCTGGGACGAGGTCGTCAATCCCCGAGGAGAATTCCACTCGCTAATACTGGAGGACGTGTCGGACAGTCCAACTCGCTAAACATCTTAATTAAGTAGAAAATACAGTTTAAATATATATAACTCGAGTTGACATGCATGAATATCTACTTTTGTAATATATATGTCTTCTATTTTGATGAAATGTCAGCTAATATGAATATAGAGTCGGCCGAATACGCATTAGAATACACGTATTAGAATATATACGTATATAGACGTGCATGCATGGCTACTGAAAAAAGCAAAAAAAAAAAGAAATCCGGGGCCTTTAGCACCGGTTGCAGACAGAAACCGGTGCTAAAGGCAGGCCCTTTAGCACCGGGTGCGGCAACGACCCGGTGCTAAAGGCCCTGCTAAAGGCGCTGCGGGGCAGGCCCTTTAGCACCGGGTCGTGGCTGCACCCAGTGCTAAAGGGACCCTTTAGCACCGGTTATTCAACCCGGTGCTAAAGGGGTACCCCTTTAGCCTCGGATTAGTTGCACCGGGTGAGAAACCCGGTGCTAAAGGGTTTTTCCACCCGGTGAAGATGTCGATCATTCTGGTAGTGGTAATATCTTATCAGATCATTGGTCTATATTCATTCTGGAATACCTTAGCAATGCCATCCTCCTCTCATACTCTGATATCTCCACTGTGTACTCTTGATCTACTCTCACGTTGTCGGTCGATCTTGCCGGCAGCCAATGGGAATTATAATAACATTACCAAATCTTGAGGAGACGTGGAATCGTGCAATGATTGCACGAGCCTGTTCGGCTGGCTTATCAGCAGCCAACCAGCAGTATTTTTCTCTTTACACAGACCAGCCACCAGCCAATCAACAATATTTTTCTCTCAGCACAAACCAGCACCAGCCATCAGCCATAAGCCAGCCGAACAGGTCGGGATCAGCAAGCTAGCTAATGGATGAAAAACTAGCACCTTTTAATAATTGACTAGTTCGTGTATGTCGCCTAGCAAGACTATATAGATTGTTGCGGATTGCTTCGCCAAAATGTTGCCTACTACTCACTCCGTTCGATTTTTGTATATCAAATTTTATAAATTTGACCAATAATTAGGTAAGTATACCTATGTGTGAGTAGTGTTGGACCGTGTTGATGTCCTAATTCAACCGGGTGAGTTTGTTGTTTTCTTTTTCTTTTCTGTTTCGTGACTATGGCCTCACAGGGCCGTAGTCTTGTATTTTTTCTGCTATATCAATAGAAACACACTCGTTAAGTGTAGTTCGTTCAAAAAAACACGTGCCAGATCTTCCATACTACCAAAGCATCGACATGATTTATATCTTGATTTCGATACTGCCACTTGTCCCTACTCTCTAGGGATGACTATATTAATGTAAGCATAGAATATCGAAGGGAGCACAGAGGTAATATACATTTGTCACCGATTCTGGTCAAGTGGTTGATCAAGCAGAGAAGAAGGCTGATCATGGCGAAGGCGTCATCAGTGAAAGAAAACGTTAAGATGTAGGTGTGAGTATGATGCGTGGGCCCTGCGTGGAGTCTTTTATATGTATACTCTGTTGTTCCTGAACGGAAGAATGAATTCGTTAATCGCTATCTACATTCAGTAAACTGAGAGGGAAAGAGGCACCTTCCTCTCATACTCTAATATCTCCTAGTAGTCTGGAACGCGGAACGTGGATATGTTCCGTGTTTTGGGAACTTCATTCCAGATCGAGGAACGGGGACGGCCGGGAACGACGTCCCCAAAACCTATGGAACGTGATCCGACGCTGTCGGAGACATGGAGACGGTTCGAGAAGATCCAAGCTCTCCAGGCGGCTGTGAGACTACCGCCGGCGGCTGTGAGACGTCCGCCGCCGGCGCCAGCGAAGGCCTCGACAGGTTCTGGCTGCTAGGGTCTGGGAACAACCAGGCTTACATGAAGTGCAGAGCAGGGCAGCCATCTCTCAAGGCCGTCTAGGAGCTGCACCCTGTCGGCGTTCCTCGTTCCGAGAACATTGTTTCGGTCACACTTGAAACGTGTTTCATCCCTGTTAGGAACATACGGAATAGGTATACCCCTTTATATCATAGTTTCACAAAATGATATTCCACGTCCCACGTCCCCGTTCCGTGTTCCCAATGTTTCGGGACAATGGCTTCTAGTGTGTACTCTTGATCTATTCTCACGCCATCGGTCGATCTCGCCGGGGGCCAATGGGGATTATAACATTACCAAATCTTGAGGAGGCGTGGAATCGTGCAATGATTGCACTTCAGTTAATCGGTTCAGAAAAAAGGTAGTTTAATAAATTGCGGGAAGGTGTGGTGCCATACGAGCTACAAATGAATGTAGGGGATCTGCTCACACATTTATATATATCCCAAATTCAAAACATGACTGAAGAAAGAATAGGCCACTCAAATTTGTCTCATTTGAGTAATTGAATTTGGAAACTGATCTCTTACGTTTTCAAAGTATAGATAGATATATAAACTTTTAAGTCTATTTTGAGTTATTTTCAAGTAAAGAAGTTGAGCATATCTAGTAAATGTTTGGTATGGGCACAGTGTGGTGACTGCTTGTGCTTGCCAGCCTCTACACAATCATCAATTCTGTAAGCTAGATTCGTCCTATTATGGCCCATCAAAAAAGTTGGGCTTGCATCTCCGATCCTACAGGGTGGTCAGATCCACAAACTGCATATAGTAGAGAGCCATGTGTGTCCATCACTCCATCCCTGATGCTAATTGATGGCTGATGATCGATCAGAAGTTCAGAACTGTTGGTAGATGCAACAAGTGAGACCAGTGGGCCGGGACCACAAGAGACAAATAAGAAAGAGGAAAACCATATGTGTATATATTATATTATATATGCATGATGGCATCATCATCATCATTCATATAATTCTAGAATACGTGATTCTGGCATGAGCTCACCGGTACTGGACAGACACGGAGCTGAGTATGTATACATACTGATCTTAAGTAACTAGCTTACGCATGCATGGATACGTACTGTGGTACATACACTGGTACTGCATATATATAGACGATGTTACCGGCTATATCAAAGGCAGGCATAGCATATATAGATCGATGTTACCGGCCGCTAGCTAGCTAGATGATCATCTGTTTCAAATCTACACCTCCTGCTGGCTAGGTTCGCTTGGTGTCGAAGCACTCCTCAATGATGACAAACTTCTCGGCGAGGCACCTGGCGAAGCCTATAGGGCTGCCACAGATGGCTCCCTCAACCATGCAGGATCCGAAGCTGTCGAGCAGGCATCGCTTGCAGTCATCGGAGCAGGCACCTGATGTTGCAGCGGCAGCAGGCATGAGCTCACTGGCGGTTCCTCCAACTGATACGGCCGCCACCGTCAGCTCGTCGTCGGTGATGAAACAGTGCTTGATGATTATGAACTTCCCCATGAAGCACTTGACAATACCCAAAGGATCGGGACAGGTTAATCCAACAACCAAGCAGGACGCCATGTTCTCAAGCAGGCACCCAATGCAGTCGATGGAGCAGTTGCCTCCGTCATCATCTAGCAAGGCCAACTCATCTTGTCGGAGCAAAGCCGTCTTAGTGGCTGATCCTGGCATCATGTGCTGGCTGGCGGTTCCTCTTCCTCCAGCAGATGATGCCGGGGTCGTCATCAGCAGCTCGCCAGCGCTGCTGCTGCCTCCAGCCGGTCCGGGCGCCGTCAGCTTGCCCTCGCCACCACCGGCGATGCCTCCAGAAGATCCACGACCGGCGCTGCTGCTGCCTCCAGCCGCCTCACCACTGGCTCCCGTCGGCTTGCCCTCACCACTGGCGCTGCG
Source organism: Echinochloa phyllopogon (assembly GCA_033239725.1). NCBI lineage: Eukaryota > Viridiplantae > Streptophyta > Magnoliopsida > Poales > Poaceae > Echinochloa > Echinochloa phyllopogon. The sequence continues at coordinate 74,121 of BTCW01000012.1, read as the reverse complement.
GCCCCCAGCAGATCCCGGTGGCATCAGCTCGCCACCGGCGCTGCCTCCAGCTGATCCTGACGTCGCCAGCCCGCCCTCGCCGCCGCCTCCAGCAGATCCGGGCCGCATACCAGCAATGCCTCCTCCTGCAGATCCTCGTCCCGGCGCCATCAGCTTGCGCTCGCCACGAGCGCTGCCTCCTCCAGCAGATCCCGGCGCCGTCAGCTCGCCCATGGTCGCCATGAGCAGGAAAAACACAAGGACAGACGTGGATGCCATGCGCGCGGCCGGTGGGTGTGTGTCTGTGGACTTGTGGTGGTCGAAGTATAGGATATGAAACACGGTTGGCAGTGCGGCACTATTTGTAGGCAGATTGTGGCCAGCATGCATGTGCTGTTAGCCTGTTTACCAGCCACAAGATGCATGTGATATATATATATATATATATATATATATTGCAAAAGAGCGTTAGCTAAAGGGTGCCGCACATACCAATTATATCCTATTCGCTTGGCTTATCAGCAGCCAGTCGGCAGTATTTTTCTCTCTGCACAAACCAGCACCAGCCACCAGCCATCAGCCACCCAGCAGTATTTTTCTCTCAGTACAAACCAGCACCAGCTACCAACCGCCAGCCGAACAGCCTTCGATCCGTACGTTGTACATCGGTGTGCACGCTCACATTAGAGTTTGTTGTTTCTAAACCTTTTATCATGTTGGAACACCCACCTCACACAAGCATGTGCAATCAGAGATTGTCATAGTAAATTTTGAAAACAAGACAGTTTGTGTTATCCCAGATGGTTAATTAATTACTAACACAAACTAACTTCAATAATGGACTATATTCCAACTGGTTCCAGCCAAGCACCTACAATAGGATAGCACATGCATACCCTTCCTTGGCAATCCCAACCAAGAACAATTTGGATGGTTTTCATTCACAGATATATCAATTAACTAATTTAAGCTAAATTCCCATTATTGCCTGCCTACAGTGTGTACATGGATAGACTGCCTTATAGCGAAGACAGGAAGATGGCCAGCAAAAGTTCGGCTTGCAGCAACTACAGAGTGGGCAGATCAACCACAGGTCTAGCCATGTCTGTACGACGTGGTCCATCATCCTTATGCTGCCCATTGATGGTTTGATGATCAACAAGAACCGTTCATATCAACAAGATCAGTAGGACCACAATATATGCAAGAAACTCTGAAAGAAAAATACAAATTCCATCTGATTGTTTTCTTTTTCAGTGGCACCATCTTAATATTACTAATTATACTAATAAGATTATTAGAGTCAGAGAAGAAAAAATTTAATAAGCTCCTCCCCTACTACAAGAGTATGCGCATGCCTTTCAGATGCATGACTGTAATTCTGATACTAACAAACTAATTGTTGACACCAAAAATTGGCACCAGGAAGAGGCTGACGTGTGGGCCGGAACCGTCAGAGAGATATCATTCGGCAACGGAGTTTTTTCCAGAGGCATTCGGCAAAGACGTTCTGCGGTCGGGAACGCGTCGTCATTCGGCAGAGGCATAGTTCCGCAGGCAAAAGCGGTAGCATTCGGGAAGGCGTGATGACGTGGAAAAACATAAGGAAAAGGCCGGTTCGAACAAGGAACGCAATATGGGCACGAAGATTCGTCATCTTATTTTTAGAAACAAGTATTGTAGTCGTGTCCGACTAGGAGTTGTATCAAGACCTGGGTATAAATATAAACCCATGGCAGCTGTAAAATAATCGGAAACAATCAATCATACAACAAACCGGCCCCGTGCCAACATCGAGTCCTTTAGTCGAGTCGTCGAGTCCTTCGAGAGGAGCCATCGATCCGTCGACCTCCGTAAGTACCGGCAACCTTGTATCATGCTTAGTATCATGCGGTGGATTTAAGCTTTGATGCAAGTAGTCTTGTTACCATGCTTAGTATCATCCGGTGGATTTAAGTTGTGGTCTCAAGAAGGTTCCTCTGTTAGGTCATGAGCCATGCGGTGGGCTAAGATCTAGTATGGACCAAGTTATCGGCTCTGTTAGATTTCGGCAAGATCTAACAGATTCATTAAGTTACCCCGTGTTGCTTCATTTTTACTCTGTGCTTAATTCATGCAACACTCCTTTGCCCAATCTAGGTCGGCTAGAATCGGCTCTACTTCACGATGCAATGACTTATCCCCTCATAGCCGAGTCCGAAACCGATCTAGGTTGCTACGTGTCGCGGGTTCGAACTTGTTGGTATCGTGTAGATCTTGACAGAACCGGGTATCATGCGGTAGATGCAGGTTTTTGGGTCGTCTTAGAGCTAATCATCCGGTGGATTAGAATTCGATTCGATCTGATAGATTTATCTTTATCGATTAAGTTTGTTCCTTCGCCGCGGACCCCGATTCGGCTAAGCAGCCGCATTCGGCAGTGCTCTCACGAGTGAACGTGTTCGTGGGTTTGCAGTGAACAATGAATGCTTTTAGCCTTTCACGATTAGATTGTATCATGCGGTGGATTGATCTAATCTGATTGGTGGTGTGGCCTCAAACGAGTTGTATCATGCGGTGGATTAACTTGTTTGTTGCCATGCTTGACGGGTGCTGCTTTCGGCCTATGCATTCTTGTTTACTGCGGATTTATGGTCATGCTTTCGCCCTTTTATTTATCTATTATGCTTTGTTTCTCATTAATCGGCTATGAGTATGCGTTACAATGTTCATTCGGTTGAAAGCCGATTTTCCGTCATGCTTACATCACGCATTCGGCAGTGCGCTCCCTGCGTGCCTTGCCGATTGCCGAATGAGGTTTTAACTGCCGACAGATAGCTTACATGCTTCTACTGATCTTACGTCATGCTGATGTTGTGCGTTCGGCAGTGTGATTCTTACATGCTTCTATCAACTGCCGAATGATATTCTGAGTAACGACAGATAGCTTGTCCGTAGCTATATGTCTCTCGAGATTGGCTTCAATGCCGCAAATATGGAACTGTCTGGTCTCACCCGGCACGTTCCAGGTTTTGATCTAAACGTTTTCGTCCCTTTGTTAGTTTTCAGGCAAACTGACTGGCACGCTTTCGGATTCATACGCACGGGCTACGTGTTGAAGCTAGCTAATTCGGCTTGCTGTGTGCTTGGCGCGAACTGCAGATTTTGCGTCAACACACTTTTTGGCACGCCCGGTGGGACACACACAAGTTTTCAAGATGCCTGAGTTGAGCGACATCATGGACGTTACTTTGGAAGAATTGTCTGAAGAGCATCAACAGATGGTAAAGGCTGCTGCTGACCAATTCATTAACAAATGTTTACTGTCTTTCGCCAAGAACAGGAGTGGTGCACCGTTTCTCAAGTCCGATTTGCCAAGAGTTCTCCTTCCTGGGCAGTCTGATTTTACTAAAGAAGAAGAGAGGGAGAGATTCTCGGGCTTGTTATACAAAGCTTTGGGGGAAGCAATGACCAATCACAATGCTGCGTTCTTGAACAGTTTTCGGCATATAATGGTAAGCATTTTTGGTCAGCATGTGGATAAACCCTTCGAGCAGATACATGGGCAATTGGGCGGCCCGACATACTTCAATGTTCAAGCACAAGCTCAGAAGCCACATGGTAAAGGAAATGCTGATGAAACTGGAGGTTCTGGTACTAAAGATACAAATGGACAACCGATTCGGCAAGATCCTCAGCCTGCACTGCCGAAAACTCGCACATACGGTGATATGGCATTCGGCACCACAGGGAATCCGCATGCTTCTGCTTACAAGATATCTCCCTTGAACAATAGGCTGCAAAGGGACATGTATGGAAACGGATATTCAGAGTTTATGGATTACAACGCTATCAACGCTCTCCCGAATCCGGGGTATGTCGGTACTGCAGGCATGCTTGTTGGGAGACCAGGGAATCAAGATACCAGTATCGACCTCATGGTGCAAAAAATGACCGATGTATTGCAAAATCAATTCGGTCTGAAGCCTAAAAATCAGGGGTACGTGTACTCATCTCCTTTCCCAGAATGGTACCAAAGGGTATCATTGCCGAATAGAGTCAAGGTTCCTACAGAATTCACCAAATTCTCGGGACAAGATGATACAAGTACTGTGGAACATATAGCTCGATATTTGATGCAGCTTGGAGAAGCTTCGGCAGATGAGGCTTTCAGAATCAGATACTTTCCTTTGTCACTGACGGGTCCAGCTTTTACATGGTTTGCTTCTTTGCCTGCTCAGTCGATTTGTACTTGGAAAGACCTGGAGCAGAAATTCCATGCTCATTACTACATTGGCAGTACCGAGAAAAAGTTGGTTGATTTGACCAGCTTAAGGCAGAGGAATAATGAAACACCTACGGAGTTCCTCAGGAGATTTAGGGAAACAAAGAGCATGTGCTTTTCTCTGAACATACCTGATGACCAGCTGGCTGGTATGGCTGTAGCTGGCATGCTGCCTGCCATTCGGGAGAAGCTATTCGGGATGGAATTTGATGATCTGGGCCAGTTGGCACACAGATTGGCCTTAATGAGTAACCAGGCATATGGTTTCAAGAAAGATGCCAGATTTGCTAAAAATAATGATGTAGCTGACATCTATAACCAATTCCTTGAAAGAGCAGATCAAGACGATGAGTATGAAGATAGCGAGGAGATAGCCGCAGCAGAGATAGTGTGGAGTAAAGAACCAGTCATGGTGAATCAGAGGTGGATTAAACAGAATAAGGGCACCTATGATTTTGATGTAACTAAGGCAGATAAATTATTTGATTATCTTGTAAAGGAAGGCCGAATCAAGCTACCAGAGGGGCATTCTATGCTTCGGCCTGATGGAGTGAAAGATAAAAGGTACTGTGGATTCCATGATAGAAATTCTCATTCCATCAATGAATGCAGGGTTTTTAGAGTGAGGATTCAGAAAGCTATCCAAGAAGGGCATTTGAAATTCGACAATAAGATGAAGTTGGACAGTAACCCGTTTCCTCAGAACATGGTTGGGTTCTCAATCAATATGGTGAGTACTGCCGAGTCTGGAGAAAAGGGAAAGATGAGGGTCCTGACATCGAAGAAAGCAAAGCAGAGTGGCTCAGTAGATCCTAATCGGCAAATCACGATCGAACAGATTCGCAAGGAGAAACCTCGCTTCCCGAATAGCCAATTTGAAATTGGGAATTCTTCTAAACCCAGAGTCACATCACGTATTCTCCTCAATAAGTGGCAACGTCAGCAAGAAAAAGAGCACTACCAGAGACGTGAATACGAGGAGGAGAAAAGAAGGCGCGAAGAAGAAAGGTTTGAGGAAGAACAAAAGGAATTTATCCGAGAGCAGGAACGTGCGCATTGGGGGTGTGCATTCTTCAGACATTGTTGGAACGAAGGTTTGAAGCTTCCCACATGGAATAATTGTCCTGAATGCAATAATAGGTATGATGAATATAGACAGGAAACTGTCAATCGCCGATCTGTCCATGAAAGAATTGGCAGGATGCATCCTAGTAATGATCGGCGTTTTGATGATCAACCAAGAAAAAGACATGCTGATTACAGGTGGGTTGATCATGAGGAAGAAGAGGATCATGCTTATGTCTGGCAAGAAGGACAATGGTGTCCACCGGGCTTGAGGAAAAGCCAAAAGAGAAGAGTACAACATTTGAGGAATCAAGAATTAAAGCAAGCAAGGCCTAAGATGAAATCGATATGGCGTCCAAAAGACAGGCCTGACGAATCGGGTCATTCGGCTCCCACATGCATGGTATGTTTCTTGCCGAATGAATTCATGGCTCCAGCTAATCAAATTGTACAGGAAGAGATATTGTCGGAAGTAGATGAATCCGAACAATATGGGTTAATGGCACAATTGGTATTGAGTAAACAAGCTATTTTTGAAAAGCCAGTTCAGAATCGGCACATGAAGCCACTGTACTTAAGGGGATATGTCAACGGGAAGCCACTAACGAAGATGTTTGTTGATGGTGGAGCTGCTGTTAATGTGATGCCATACAATACATTCAGGAAACTTGGCATGAGCCCTGGAGATTTAACGCCAACAAGCATAGTGTTGAATGATTTTGCTGGAAATCCTTCGGACACCAAAGGATGTGTACATGTAGATCTGATGATTGGGTCCAAGATTCTGCTTACAACCTTCTTTGTTATTGAAGGCAAAGGGGCATACAGCTTGCTGCTTGGAAGGGATTGGATTCATGCGAATTGCTGTATTCCATCTACTATGCATCAACAGCTTATTCAGTGGATAGATGATGAAGTGGAAATTGTCCCAGCAGATGATTCAATTAGCGTGGCTAATGTGGAACCGGCCTTCTGGGAATATCAAGGCGTAGATTGCTTCTCAGGTAAGGACTGGGGAGAAAGTCCTGTTGAGCCAGTCAGCAGTGATCAGCAGCCGATCAAAGCAGTCGGCTCTTTTAGTAATTTCTAATGGATAATCCAATCGATGGGACTAACGGGAAGCTAGGACATGGATTTGTGTCGGCTGATAAATTAGAAGAAGTAGACATTGGAGATGGTGACAAGCCAAGGCCGATATTTATCAGTGCTAACTTGAGTTCGGTTTTCAGAGAAAAGTTGGTGACATTGTTAAAAGAATACAAGGACTGCTTTGCTTGGGAATATTCGGAGATGCCCGGTCTAGACCGTTCTATTGTTGAGCATCGGTTGCCGATCAAACCTGGTTACAGGCCTTACAAGCAACCACCCCGAAAAATCTACAAGGAAGAAGTGTTGGCCGATGTGAAAAAGGAGATTGAAAGATTACTAGATGCAAATTTCATTCGGCCATGTAAATACGCGGATTGGATCTCTAATATCGTTCCTGTCTATAAGAAAAATGGAAAAATGAGAGTTTGCATAGATTTTAGAGATCTGAACAGAGCTACACCCATGGATGGATATCCGATGCCTATTGCTGATTCGTTGGTTGATGGTGCTGCTGGATATAAGGTGATTAGTTTCATGGATGGTAATGCAGGGTACAATCAAATTTTTATGGCATTAGAAGATATAGTAAAGACAGCTTTCAGATGTCCTGGACACATAGGGTTGTTTGAATGGGTTGTCATGACCTTTGGATTGAAAAATGCCGGTGCAACTTATCAAAGGGCTATGAATTATATTTTTCATGAGTTGATCGGCAAGATTGTGGAGATATATATTGATGATGTAGTGATCAAGTCATTGGATCATGAATCCCATTTGGCTGACATAAGGAAAACTCTAGAATGCACCAGGAAGCATGGGCTTAAAATGAACCCGAACAAGTGTGCTTTTGGGGTTTCGGCTGGAGAATTTCTGGGATTTTTGATACATGAAGGAGGAATAGGAGTTGGCAAGAAAAGTATGAAAGCCATTGATGAAGTTGTTCCTCCAACTAATCTTAAGGAATTGCAGTCACTGCTTGGTAAGATCAATTTCGTAAGAAGATTCATATCAAACTTATCACAGAAGGTGTTGCCTTTCTCTTCACTGCTGAAAGTCAAGAAGGATCAGAAGTTTGTATGGGGCGACGAACAACAGAAGGCTTTCGATGAGATCAAGGAATACATGAAAGAACCACCAGTATTGGTACCTCCACAGCTAAACAAGCCTTTTAAGTTGTACGTGGCGGCCGATGCCCAAACTATTGGATCGGCCCTCATACAAGAATTCGAGGGAAAGGAAAGGGTAGTTGCATACCTTAGCCGAAAGTTGCTTGATCCCGAAACGAGGTATTCGGCTACTGAGAAGCTTTGTTTATGTGTTTACTACTCCTGTACAAAATTTCGGCACTACTTACTACATGCCGAATGCATTGTGTATTCAAAGTTTGATGTGATAAAACACATGTTGTCTATGCCAATTTTGAACGGAAGGATTGGCAAATGGATTTTAGCTTTGTCTGAATTTGAGTTAAGGTTTGAATCGGCAAAGGCTGTTAAAGGACAGATTATTGCTGATTTCATTACTGAGCATCGCGATTTATCAGTTAATTCGCTTGAAATTGCTCCTTGGGTATTATTCTTCGATGGCTCTTCATGTGACAAAGGTGGCGGAGTAGGTATTTTGTTAATTTCACCAAGAGGAGAGGTATTTGAATTTGCTATTCCTATTCAATCTACTGTCACTAATAATCAAGCTGAGTATGAAGCGTTGCTTAGAGGACTTCAATACTTGATAGAAGCAAAGGCCATTGCAGTTGAAATTTTTGGAGATTCAGAATTAGTCATAAGGCAACTAAATGGCGAGTATGAGTGCAGAAATGATGTTTTGAGGAATTACTATGAGGAATGCAAGCAAATCTTAAAGGAATTTCAGTCAGTAATTCTGCAACATATTCCTAGGAGAGACAATGAAGAGGCAAACAGATTAGCTCAAAATGCTTCGGGTTATAAAGAGCTTCAAGAAGTTTTTGCTAATGATGTACATGCTTTCGGGAGTAATCTGGCAGAAGATGATTGGAGAAAAGAGATTGCCGATTATCTGGAGAATCCATCCCGAAAAGTTTCTAGAAAGCTCAGGTATAAAGCTTTAAAGTTTGTTCTTCTTGATGATAATTTATATTATAAATCCTTGGATGGGGTGCTGTTACATTGCTTAAATCATGAAGAAGCAAAAAGGCTGATGAGTGAAGTACATGATGGGTTGTGTGGAGCACATCAATCGGCCTACCGAATGAAATGGGTTATTAGGAGATCTGGGTACTATTGGCCTACAATGCTAGAAGACTGCTTTGAATATTATAAGGGATGTCAAGATTGTCAGAGATTTGGAAACATTCAGAGAGTTCCAGCATCAGTTCTGAATCCTATTATCAAGCCATGGCCATTCAGAGGATGGGGAATAGATTTGATTGGCCAAATAAATCCTCCATCTAGCAAGGGGCATAAGTTTGTACTTTTAGCAACAGATTATTTTACCAAGTGGGTTGAGGCGATTCCATTGAGAAAGGTGACATCGGAGAATATGGTTGAATTTGTTAAAGAACATATCATTTACAGATTTGGGATTCCTCAAACAATCACCACAGATCAAGGGACTCAATTTACATCTTCAGAGTTCAGAGATTTTGCTGAAAGTATGGGTATCAAATTGTTAAATTCTTCTCCTTATTATGCCCAAGCTAATGGTCAGGCAGAAGCTTCTAACAAGATTATGATTAAAATTATACAGAAGAAGATCGATCAGAAGCCAAGAAAGTGGCATTCGGTACTCAATGAGGCTTTATGGGCTTACCGAATGGCTCCACATGGGGCTACACAGACGTCTCCTTATGAGTTGGTGTATGGGCATCATGCTATCTTGCCATGGGAGATACAATTAGACTCAAGGAGAATAAAATTGCAAAAAGATTTAAGTTCTAAAGATTATAATGATTTAATGATGGACGAATTGGAAGATTTGCATATGATTCGTCTCAGGGCCTTGGAGAATATTGAGAAGAACAAGATGCGAGTTGCCAAATATTACAACAAGAAGGTAAAAGTCAGGCAATTTGCAGAAGGTGATCTAGTCTGGAAAGCAATATTGCCGATTGGTGCTAAATACAGTACATTCGGTAAATGGTCACCAAATTGGGAAGGTCCTTTCAGAGTGGTTAGATGCGTGCCTGGAAATGCATATATTTTGAAGACATTATTGGGAGAAGAATTTGCTTCTGCTATAAATGGAAGATATTTGAAGAGGTATTATCCCAGTAGTGAAATCGATCGGTGAGTGATATATTAAATTGCCGAACAGCCGATATTCGGGAAGAAATCGTCTTTAGAAGGAAATTGACAGAGACATTGGAAGAAAAGAGAAAATGGCCAGTACTGAATGTATTGCCCTTAGCACAAAATATATTACATCAGGAGTTCATGCAAGATCACAAAAGATAAGTTTTATTGCCGAAATTCCATAAATCCCTAGTACAAACTACTGGAAGAGCCTGTTCAAAACAGACTGGGGATGAATGGAATCGGCAATGGCAGCACCATGGCCATTGAGGCGATCAATGGAGGCGTCAATATCATCGATGTCTTCTGGGTTGCTGTTAGCGAAACCAACCGGCATCCTGGAATAGTCGGTGCCGGTGTGTGTCGACATGGCAACGAGACCCACAGCGACGCCTAGACGGACGCCATGGAGGGCCACCTCGTCGACGCGGCCTGCCACCGCGCCAAGGCGAGTCTCGGGTATGTCTCCTTGGGCATTCACTTTGTTCGCCAGCTCATCCACTAGCGCCTTCAGTCGATCGAGTTCAGCATTACGCGCTGCAAGGTTGCAAGGAGATAACAGATTAATATCATTTGGAGGATGGGATTAGGATTGAACAAGTTACGGAAATTACCGTCAATGACTTCAAGCAATTGCTTACGCTCGGCCTGCCATTCGAGGTCCGCAATCCCGGCTTGCTTGGAAATGACCTCCAGTTCGCGACGAGAGTCGTCACGCTCCGCCTTGAATCGGCGAGCATCGCCGTCTGAGTAGCGGGAGTCGTCCGATGAGCGAGTCCGATTGGACGAACTCGAAGAGCTGGACGCCGCAGGAGCAGCGGCTGGAGCCGCAATTGGCGCACCAGCGCCGGCAATCCATTGGATTACCCTGAAAGAACAAAGAGATTCGTCAAGAAAGAGAAAGGAAATCTCGAGAAGAACAAAGAGAAATAAGCAACCAATCACCTGCGGCGAGCGCCGGCGCGGCTTCCTTCGGCTTCATCGGCGGCCGGGCGCCTCCTGTTGTTGTCGGCCATTGGAAGTTCCTCGGAGTTACTGTGGGTGGGGAAAAGAATGACTTGGGCCGGCAAGAACTTGGAAGACGAAGGGCTTGGTGAAAACTGTGGGCTACCTGGGTGTTTTGTTTATAGAACCCGCAGAGGAAGTCGTGGCCAAAGATCGTGGCGCGTATTCCCAAAATTTCGGAAGGAAGAAAGCCCCACGAACCGAGCAGTTGCCGTGTCGTTTGGGATTCATGCCGAATCGGGTTCGGTTCTACTGAATTGGATTCGGCTGTGTTGTGTTAAGTCGTTTTTCGGGTCTGACGATGTTACGACTAAGCTTTGCCGAATGTGTTGTTCACAATAAAGCGAGGAGGAAAGCAAAGATTGGTGAAATTGCAAAGTTGGTAAGACATTCGGCTAATTAAATGTTCGATATAACTACACACCCAAGTACTTGGAGATTACATCTTTAGCATCAGATATCATTCTATTAATGGTCTCCAAAAGATTTTTGTCAGCTTCTTGGGTTTTAGCTAGAGCAGCAAGCTTTGCCTTGAGTTGTTTGTCTTCGTTCAGAGCTGCTGAAGCTTCCTTTCGCATCTTCTCTGTTAATTTGGGAAGCTCAACTATCTTCTTCTCATCAGCTTCGATTTCGGCCGATAGATCTCTCAATTCGGCTTCAAGTGCAGCTTTTCTGACCTTCTTCATTTCGAGTTCAGATTCCAATTTGGTCAGTAATTCCTTGCTGTTCTGAGCTTGAGTATGCAGGTCTTTTACAGATTGCTTGGTCAAAGTTCTCCTTTGCTCCAAGGCTGGTTGAGCAGATTGATTCTTCAGAGCTTGCTTCACTGCGATAAAATGATCATCCAATCTGGAAATTGGTTCTAAAGAAGTCTTGATATCGGCAGGAAGATCTTGATCAAATGATTCAAGCAAGTCTCTTAAAAGATCAGCATTGGTAACTTGATCTCGAGTGTCCTTATGCAGAAAGGAGAGGATTTCCTTCAGTTTTGCTTGGTTCTCCTCTGATAAGGCTTGACCAGAGGAAGTTTCTTCTCCTTGTTCGGCAACTAGATCATCCACAGCAAATGAATAGCTGGATGAAGAAGTGGTTTTCTCCTGAAAGAAGATTCTGCCGAATTATTGATGATCCATTGAATAAAGAACTGAGAAGACTGGATAATTGTCTCTACCTCATTCCTGATCTCTTGGATGGAGAGAGAGGGCAGCTCGAGCTCAGGCAAAGGTTCTTGTATGTCATGCTGAGGAGAGCTTGGAAGATTCTTTGGTGGAGATGAGGCTTCTGGCTGAGGTACATCAGGTAGAGCTGAAGCTGGTTCTTGATGAAAAGAGGAGCTCTCCGAAATTGGATCCATTGAAGCTTGCTCTGTGACTGAAAGAAAGTTAGTGCCGATGAAAAGACTTTTAAAGGACAAGATGGTGAGAAATTTTACTAATCACTGAAGCATCGGTAGGACCTGTGCTAATGACCAATTGCTGTGATTTGGCCTGAAATCATAAAGGAACAGAAATGAGCAGAATGGAATTAGCATTTTTACTCAAGGAAGGAGAAATTTTACCTGTGCAATTATTTTGCTGCTTGTTCTTTTCTTCTTTACAACTGAGGAGGCAGTTAGAGAAAGGGTTTTTCTCTTGACAGATGATGGTCTAGTAAGTATTGGATCTGAAAAAGCTTGTCTAGCCATCAGCTGAGCCAAGGTAGGAGATTGGTGCCCTAAAGCAGATATTGGGCCTGCAGTTTTGTATAAAATTACCCTGGCAAGAGGGGCAGGTGTTATGTCCTGCAAAATAATAGAGTCAGAATCGATTGGGGTTAATGTTATTAAGACAGATGAAAGAATAAGCATATTACCTCTGCAGTTGGTTGATAATCAGGCATTAACTCAAGGCAGAAGGGATGGATTGGCATATTGAAGATATGATCATGGAATTCTTGCCACCAGAGAGTGAAGGAAGGATGAGCAGATGTTATTGGCACAAAAGGATCAGGTGCATAAATAGTTCCACAGCATTTATAAGTAAAAATCCTTCTTGTCTCTGTGGAATCCTTGATAATCTCTCTAGGCCTGAGGAATTCATGGAGAAATAGCCTAGGGGGCACTTGGCCACATCCCAACTGTCTAGCCATCATGTTTGGCTGATAATATTCATAAGTGCTTTGAACCAGCCTCCCTCCACAGAATTCGGCTGGCAGGATGCAGGGCTGGATGAAGGCATTGAAAATTGCTACAGATTGTACATCAGTGCATCCAGTCTCAAAGCTGAATTCGCAAGGGAGAGTAAGATTGTCATTATCCAAATATGGGAACCAAAGAGGATCAGCAAAGCCTCTGAAGAAGAGCTCAAACAGTTCACCGATGTTCTTGTTGATAGATACAGTGGAAGCAGCTTCTCCATAGGTTTGACAACCTTTGGTTTTCCGGGCTTCTCCTTCTTTGTAATTGATTGAAGGGAAGTCTCGGCTGTTGAGGTCAATAGCAACGATTTGATGCATGTATAACTGCAGCCACATTTGGACAAACCACCAGGGACCATTTACACAAGGGATTTTCTTACTAGTATGCATCAGGTGGGTGGTTTGGTTGAGCATATGATAGACGCTTCCCAGGAGGTATTTCCCAAGTGGGATAACTTTTCCAGCAGCCAGCTCTTCAGCCATCACGATATGGTTCAAGGTTGGCTCATTGGCTTTGCCACAAAAGACTGATCTGCATAGCCACATATTCAGGAAAGCCCTGTATTCGACATCAGTCAGAGGGCCATCAGACATATGGTTCTGAATGTATCTCTTATATCCAACCCCTGTTTTTACTCCTGTCTGCTTGGAGGAACCTTTATGGTCATATGGGTATACAGTTCCTGTAACGTTCAAGCCGGTCATCATGTAGACATCGGCCAAAGTAGGAGACATTGGACCATGACCAAAAAGAAAGGCATTTGCGCCATTGGACCAAAAGTGGCAAGCTGCAATCAGGAGGTTCTCATTCTTTGGTGTTTCGGCTAATGACAGCTCCAGACAATGAGAGATACGCAGATGGTCCCAGTTCTGTGATTGGGGACTTTTATCATCAGACATCCTTTTGTACCAAATTCTCCAGCCGGCAATTGGGGGCAAGGGCCAGTTCTTGAAGGCGTCTTGCCACTCATGAGGTTTTGTCAGCGAAATCTTGAAAGGGATCCTCTGAGATTCGGCCGCAATGATTTCGGAAGGGTCTGAATCCCCTACAGGGCCGAGGAAATAGGATGGAGCTTTTTCCTCAACGGGGATAAGGATTTCGGCAGCCAGAGCCTATTGAGAACAGAAGAAGAGCGATTCGGAAATTTAAAATGCAAATCGAAAGAAGAATGCCGAATATGGTTGAGGGGATTGAAGCTTACCTGGAGGGCAAAATCTTGATTCACCATTTGAAGATTGAATCCTGGAAGTCGATGACTTAGGGTTCGGATCCGGATGAGAGCTCTGAAGATTCAAAAGGAGAAGCGGATGCCGATGCAGAGCTAACTTAGGAATGTTGAGTGCTTCTGGTCAATTCCGAGATAAAATTATCTTTTATCCCGAAATTGAAGGGGCATGTGTTGACACCAAAAATTGGCACCAGGAAGAGGCTGACGTGTGGGCCGGAACCGTCAGAGAGATATCATTCGGCAACGGAGTTTTTTCCAGAGGCATTCGGCAAAGACGTTCTGCGGTCGGGAACGCGTCGTCATTCGGCAGAGGCATAGTTCCGCAGGCAAAAGCGGTAGCATTCGGGAAGGCGTGATGACGTGGAAAAACATAAGGAAAAGGCCGGTTCGAACAAGGAACGCAATATGGGCACGAAGATTCGTCATCTTATTTTTAGAAACAAGTATTGTAGTCGTGTCCGACTAGGAGTTGTATCAAGACCTGGGTATAAATATAAACCCATGGCAGCTGTAAAATAATCGGAAACAATCAATCATACAACAAACCGGCCCCGTGCCAACATCGAGTCCTTTAGTCGAGTCGTCGAGTCCTTCGAGAGGAGCCATCGATCCGTCGACCTCCGTAAGTACCGGCAACCTTGTATCATGCTTAGTATCATGCGGTGGATTTAAGCTTTGATGCAAGTAGTCTTGTTACCATGCTTAGTATCATCCGGTGGATTTAAGTTGTGGTCTCAAGAAGGTTCCTCTGTTAGGTCATGAGCCATGCGGTGGGCTAAGATCTAGTATGGACCAAGTTATCGGCTCTGTTAGATTTCGGCAAGATCTAACAGATTCATTAAGTTACCCCGTGTTGCTTCGTTTTTACTCTGTGCTTAATTCATGCAACACTCCTTTGCCCAATCTAGGTCGGCTAGAATCGGCTCTACTTCACGATGCAATGACTTATCCCCTCATAGCCGAGTCCGAAACCGATCTAGGTTGCTACGTGTCGCGGGTTCGAACTTGTTGGTATCGTGTAGATCTTGACAGAACCGGGTATCATGCGGTAGATGCAGGTTTTTGGGTCGTCTTAGAGCTAATCATCCGGTGGATTAGAATTCGATTCGATCTGATAGATTTATCTTTATCGATTAAGTTTGTTCCTTCGCCGCGGACCCCGATTCGGCTAAGCAGCCGCATTCGGCAGTGCTCTCACGAGTGAACGTGTTCGTGGGTTTGCAGTGAACAATGAATGCTTTTAGCCTTTCACGATTAGATTGTATCATGCGGTGGATTGATCTAATCTGATTGGTGGTGTGGCCTCAAACGAGTTGTATCATGCGGTGGATTAACTTGTTTGTTGCCATGCTTGACGGGTGCTGCTTTCGGCCTATGCATTCTTGTTTACTGCGGATTTATGGTCATGCTTTCGCCCTTTTATTTATCTATTATGCTTTGTTTCTCATTAATCGGCTATGAGTATGCGTTACAATGTTCATTCGGTTGAAAGCCGATTTTCCGTCATGCTTACATCACGCATTCGGCAGTGCGCTCCCTGCGTGCCTTGCCGATTGCCGAATGAGGTTTTAACTGCCGACAGATAGCTTACATGCTTCTACTGATCTTACGTCATGCTGATGTTGTGCGTTCGGCAGTGTGATTCTTACATGCTTCTATCAACTGCCGAATGATATTCTGAGTAACGACAGATAGCTTGTCCGTAGCTATATGTCTCTCGAGATTGGCTTCAATGCCGCAAATATGGAACTGTCTGGTCTCACCCGGCACGTTCCAGGTTTTGATCTAAACGTTTTCGTCCCTTTGTTAGTTTTCAGGCAAACTGACTGGCACGCTTTCGGATTCATACGCACGGGCTACGTGTTGAAGCTAGCTAATTCGGCTTGCTGTGTGCTTGGCGCGAACTGCAGATTTTGCGTCAACACTAATAAGCTCCGTCCATGGTCTTCATGGAAGAAACTTAACATCCTTGTTGTACATATTCCACAGTACAATGTGTATCGTAGTTTATTATATATTCTCGACATAAGAAATATTAAAGCCAATATAAATAAATCTCAATTACCCTGCTTCTACAAAAAAAATCTCAATTATACCTAGTCTATCAATTAAGCTAGCTAAATTCCTCTTATTGCCATCCTACACATGGATGGGAATGTGATGACTGCTGCCCAGCTTATTATAGCAAGACAGGATATGGATGGTAAAAGTTTGGCTGGAATCAGCAACAGGGTGGGCACATCAACCACATAGTAGCCATGTGTATGTGTCCACCCCTATATACGGCCATAGATGGTTTGATCGCTGGCAAGAGCCGTTCATATATGTGTGCAAGTGAGGTCATCAGCAGGACCACAAGTCCACAATGCAAGAAACACTTGAGAAAAACAGAAAGCTGACTTTTTTTTAGTGCCATCATTATTCTAGACATGAACTGCTTGAAGCTAGGGAGATATATTATGGTGCACCTGATAGGAACACTATGGAGCACTTGAAGAGATCGTATGCTTATTTTTGGAGTTAATTCAAATCAAGTACACAATGGTATACCCACAATAATTCATACCAAATCAAGTACACAATGGTATCTGAAGGATTTAAGGGGTTAAATTAAATATACCATTTCCTAGAATAATTTGGTATGGCGGTTAGGACTGTGCCATCAGTACCTGCCTGCCTACAAAAGCGTGTAAAATTTGTATATTGGACCAACACCAGATAGTAATATTGTGGCCTTAGTATAATTATATAATCTTGATACAATTGTTTAAGGTTAACAAAGCTTCGCTTATCGAAAAAGGGAAAAATAAAGGTCACCAAGAAGGCAAACATGTTTTGTGTGACATTGTTGTACAAAGAAGTTTGTTTCTTTTGGCAGTACATGTCTCGAACTTGGCTTGAACATAGATTCTGGGTACTTCAGATCTCAACATGGTTTGAACTTGGCAGGTCACCAGAAAACCCTACATGGAGTAGTTCATAAAACAAAAAAAACAAAAGAGGTTAATGGAAACTACTTACACCAAACAATTTATTTAGTTATCAAATTACAAACTGATCACTTACAGTTTCAATGTTAGATGGCTATCAACTTTAAGTCTATTTTTATAGTTGTGTCTGTTTGTGCTTGTCAGCCTACACAACCATCAACTATGTAAGAGCTAGAATCCTTTTGTTGTGTCACTCTCAATCCCAAGCTAAGAACCTATGCTAGCTTCATCTTCCATGGGGACACCAAATCTCACATGCACACACATGTATGAATAAAAATGTAATGTGCTCACTTCTTCTGTGTTTGCAAGAAACAAAGATGGGCTAGGAAAAGTTGGGCATGGATCAGCTATAGGGTGGGCAGATCAACCAACCTTGCATATCGTAGCCATGTGTGTGCATCCCTATGATGTTTTTATTGATATGGTTTGATGGCTGAGATAAGTACTGTGTTACTACAAGTGTGACAACATGACCACAAGAAACAAAGGATAAAAGGGAAATCCAAAAGAAACTTTTTCTATGACATCATTCCAGACATGAAGAGAAACGTTAAAGGGAAAGGAAATATATCTCAATAATTCATTATGGCTTTGGGATGAGGATGAGACGAGATAGATGGTGCTCTGGATAGGAATATGGAATGAAGAGTTGGATTGATGACATGTTTATTTGGACTAAATTCAAATAGATAAATATGAGTGTGCACCGGAAATAATGTACACTAAGCATAAGTTTGTTTATTATTTTGGCAGATTTGTACTTGGCTTGGATATATTACATCCGTCCCAAATTACGTTTCCTTTTAGCTTTTCTAGATACATAGTGTTTGCTATGCATATAGAGATGTCAGGTGTCAAGATGCATAGTAAAGCTTATCTATTTAGAAAATCCAAAATGAAATATAATTTGGGACATAAAGAGAGTACTTCAGATTTGAACATTGTTTGAACTACAAGTAGTCCATAAAGTACAGAAAACAAAACTCAGTTAAACAATTTGGGAGAGAAGGAATATGTCCAAGCCAAGTTCAACATGTGGAACCTTATTTTCCATTTTGATCCAAAACCCCGCCGCCTTCGTCTTCCTCAAGCTATTCCTCTTCCCCACACACCGCATGCACCGAACCACCCCACAACCAGCCTCCACCCCACCGGTATCGCCTCCGGCGCCGACGAGGACCGCCCTGCTCCCCTTCCCCCCTCCATTTTGATCGATGACCCCCACCCCCCTCCCGGCTTCGACGGTGAGGGCGGCGCCATCGCCGCCGGATCTGCACCCAACGACACCTCCGCTCGATCCCCCTGCCCCCTCAATCTCTCTGCCCTCCATAGGATCTCCCGCCGCCGCCATCCCTCCCACCTCTGGCGGCGCCATCGCCAAGAGATCTGCCGTCCACACGACCGCCGCTGCTGCTAACCGCTTCGGCCATGATGCCCCTGCCACCCAGACCTAGTCCAATTGCCCTCCTTGATGAGGACATCACATGCTCGGATATGACCATACGCCATGATGTGTGTTCAATGTCATTTTCAGAAATATATAGCTGGATCAAAAAGAGTGTTAAACATACATGGAAGGCATGGAGGACCAAAGAAGTTGATTAGGGACCAATTCTAAGTATTTCCACGTTTTCCATCAGGCTACCACGTCACAATGGCCCAAGGAAGGAAAGAGACCAAATCCAACACGTTTTGGAAAGACTGGATTCGGACTGCAGAAAAACATCAACTTGTGATGGACACCACGGTCGCATACGGACTCAGATTGAGGCGTTCAAGTACTTCACGGAAAGCTTATCAAGTCCACTTTCCAACGGATCCGACCGCACATCCATATCTATTCGGAGTCGTCCAGAATCATCTATTTGCTCCGAGATGTTTTCTGCCCATGATGCTGCGCCATCTTATTTTGGCCCGATGGGCCGTGTATCATGTAGAGTCCATTATGGATGCGTCCTAGGGTTGGAGCACGACCCCAGCACCCCTGTGGTCGTCCTCCCTTGTCTTATACCCCTTAGCCGCCGCCAAGAACACTGGGGTTTTTGTTTAGATCAAGTTTAGCCATTGCTACTTGCTTGTAAGCGCGCGTGCTGGTCCAGCCGCCCGTCTTCGAGTCTTCGGAACCCCACCTTTGTGATTTCAGATTAGTTATCATCTCCAAATTTGCAATTCAGTTGCTTGTTCTACTTGTTCTTGCTTGTTCTTCGATTGCTTGTAGGAATTACCCTAGTGGTTTGGTTGATCGTGCTCCACAAGATCACGGCGACCGCTGGAGTTGGTGTATCGGTTGCTAAGGCGCAGCGTCCTTGGATGGTTGTAGTCGGGTCGTGATCGTCTCTCCAGTCTAAATCGAAGTTATCCCCCTCTCATCGAAAGATCGGGCACAAACCCTAGCGGGTTCCCATCACTCCTTCACCACCCGCGGCGAGTGGCGCCACTGTCGCCTCAGTGTCCTCCCCAGCGCCGACGACCTCCATCGGTCCTCTAGCCTCCCCTAGCTATCCCCTAAATCCGGCAGCCACCAATCCCCTCCCCAACCCCCAACCCCAACCCTAACCCGAACCAGAGTTCACCGGAGAAGAAGTTGCTGGCGTGCTCGTAAGAGAAGAATGGGGGTCGCTGGAGAAGAAGAGGGGATGGCTCGAGTTTGAGCTCTCTGAGCTTTTTTTTTATTTGTTACTTTTTTTTCCTTTTCTCGCATCCTTCGTTCCGCTATTTACCTAGTGTTTTTTTAAGAAACGAGTCAAATTTAGTACCCCTGATGTATAGCCGAGGTCCAAATAATCCCCTAATTAACGTATTGAATGGTCTCTACTTAAACCCTTTTATTTTATAAAACCAATTCGGGATGCACCTTTCGCATAATTTTGAAATCCGGTTCTTAGGCTGGTTTTACTGACTAGATTGCCATATAGACGGTCTACATGACTAAGTATGTTTAGGAACACAACACGTACCCTTGAGATCTCCCCTGCTGCTTCTTGTCCGTGCTAGGCTCCGCCGCCGGTTTCCATAAAGTGCCCATGCTCCCAGAGCGTTGCGGCCACCATCGTTTGTGATCATGGAGCCTGTGCCCCTGTACGGCACCTGGCCGGCCCTGCTACGCCGCCATTGCAGCTGCGTGGTGCACGGGCATTACCTTCGCATCACGCTACCCCGGCTGCATCGCTACCATGGGGCTGTTCCGCGAGCACATGCTGTTGTTCCAGAAATAATACATCATCAAGGGGTTTGTGTCAGAGGGAGTTGGGCAAGAGGCCGGCTGGCACATGTGGTCGATCAGTGATCCCAGCCGAGCCTCACCAAGTCGGGAGTGTACTACTGGAGCTGGAACAAGGACTCATCGCCAACCAGTTTTCGCAAGAGGCTAGTGATCTAGAGAATGCCTTCACCGCATGCTTGGTATTTCTAATGGAATAATAGCGACGTGAGATCAAAGGGCCAGGCCGGGGCAGTATATATATATATATATAGATAGATAGATATAGAGATATATATATATATATATATATATATATATATATGCACGAGATCAAAGGGACAACAACAACGTGACCGATCGATGTGGCTGGTTGCCGCTATATATGCTGGGCGCGTACGTCTCGAACGGCCGGCCTCTCGGCAGCGGTCGCACGCGTACCTTCTTGCCATCGGCGGCGACGGGCCGGGAGAGCTACCGGTGAAATTTTCATGTAACGTACTCTGCTCAGATTTTGTTATTTCTCTCCTGGTGATTGGTAATGGTGGCTCTTTTCAGGGCGGAGGTGGCTGATATGGCTCTTAGGAAGTACCTGTATGATTTCTTGGACACGGTTGGGTACCGATGTACTGCTGCTGCTGCTGCCATCACCTTCTCGACTCATCACTCATTGATGGATATCATTATATTGAAATTAGATTGTCACGGCTCATTTATCATTTTTGTGTCTGTTTTGTAGAACCAAGCAGAGAGAACATGCCAGCTACTACGAAATTTGGCAGTCGTCCGAATAGACTGGCCATTTTAGATACCGTTCTCGATATACGTAGAGTTTTAGATTGTTGATTAATGAATTTTCTTGTATCAACAATGCGTGCATGTCGCACGTGCTGTTGGTCGCCTTTGACCTGGCCGCGGCTGGCTGTGGTCGGCCGTGGCCTGAAAGCAGCTGTCTGCAGCCGGCTCTGGCCTGGCCGCGCGTGGCGGAGGCCGGCCAATCACTAGCCCCGGCAGCGGCCGGCTGTGGTTGGTGGTTATGCACAGTCTACCGTCACATTTGTCAACACAAACCATGTTACCAAAAGTGTTTCTAAAGGTTAGCGTTTTGCATTATAACTAATTATAATATTGTTTTGGGTTGTGATAAATTATATTGACAGAAAACCTCTTGGCAATTTTGATTTTGGATTATGGGAGAAAGATGACCCATAATTTGGAGTTGCATATAGTTCTACATATCCACTGATGGGAGTAAACTCAATGTGTAATACTTCGTAAAACATCATTGATATGTATTGTTTATCAGTGGAGGGCTTGGAATGTTTAGAACCAAAAGAGGTGACGATGACACTTTTGAAGATGATGAAGTCAGGGTGTACAACAAAAAATATATCCATTCTTTTTAATCTGTGCTACTTGATATTCCAGTGATAAAGTTTTAATCTTAGATATAATTTTTTTGTATGATATGCGTAATTTATTTTTATAAATGTGTGTGCGCCGCATGTGTCTCTGCTAATAATGTTAAAAAGAGTCACCACATTTGTTCTTGAAAAAAAATAAAAGAAACATGAATAGTATAAATTAAAGTTGGTAAACATTTTGTCTATCAAATAAAATGATAAACTTAAAATATTTATAGTTTCTAAGAAGAATGAGCCCAAAGGGACGGACGTTAGTAAATGTTAAATGAATAATCATAGATGACATTGAGCAAGCCCATGCATGTGGTCACTTTTCTTCACTCTTGGCGGCCGATGCGAAGGTCTGCTCCATCACTTTGAGCTTCTCATCAGGAGCTGCCGCAATAACTGCATCAGCTGCCTTGCTGCAGGCAGCAAGAAGTCGTGCGATTTTCTTCTCATCTCCATCCGCATAAGCCTTGTTGATGGCCAAGACAAGGGTATGCATTGGTTTCTTGATGACAGCTTCTTTGACCTGCAGCCTTTTATCCAGTGGGGCAGCATCGACGACTTCAGTATAGGCCTTCTGAACCTTGTCGTTCATCTCACAGTAGGACTTGTCGACACCGGGGCAATCCATTGGGTGTGGTGCAAGGGCCGAGTTGAAGGAATCCTCCATTACCTTAAGCTTGTTCTCCGGCGGCGCATTGTTGACCAGGACGATGGCGATCTCGAAGTTGTAGACGAGGTCGGCGAGTTTCTTCTCGTCTCCAGTCTTTGTGGCCTTAGCCAAAGCTATCTCGGCGGTTCAGAGGTGCGCCAAAGCAGCACGTCGGACTTCCGGCTGCTTGGCCGGCGGGGCGGCGGCGACAACATCGTCGACAACCTTCTGCAGCTTCAAGTCGTCGATGGACTTTTTAGCAGCGGGGGACAATGGCACCGGCGCTGCTGCTGCGGCTTGTGCTGCCACAACAAGGATAGCAATAAGCAGGAGCATCTTCTTCGCCATGGCGGATGGATGGATCGATCGATTATTTGGAGTAGCTAGGTATGTTGGTTCATCTGTTGCTCGTAGTCTTTTTAATGACGGATTGAATTGAAGCTCAAGGCCATTGCTATAAATACTAGTGGACGACGGTAACAACTCATGTATGTAGGTCCAGGAGAGATTAATGGGTCAGCAGTGTCCAAAATTGGCTACTATGCTACGATTCGTCCCCCTTCTTTACCGCCCCACATGCACTCAATATGGCAAAGATTATCCTCGTCCACTGAATAACGGGTAAAATCAACACAAAGCAAAATGTACATGCAGGTCAAATACACCCTTTCTCAAGCTAAATGTTACATACATACTCCGTAGGATGCAATTCATGCTTTGCATTTCTCCAAGGCTCATAGAAATTGCACCTGCTTAAAAAAAGCAAGGCTGCAATGCATGTAAACAAGACATCAACAGTACTTGAGACATTGTTTTTCAGCCTGTTTCTTAAGCATTCAATCTTCCTGGTCAACAAGTAGTTAAAACATTCAGTCCTGAACCGGTGAGACACCAACGCCATTCTCGAAAGCAAAAGGAAACGAACGTGAGAGTATCAAAACAGTAGGCAACACAAATATCGAGGAGAGAGGAGGGCTGTGTGTCAGCGATGAGGGAGAAGGACGGCGAAAGTCGGCGAGACGGATTTGCGAATTTAGAATTGGGCCCAGATTCAGCCCGGCGCGGACAAGGCTTGTGGCCCATGAGTACCTCTAGCTGTAAAATAACAAAATGCATCCAAATATTTGGTCTTTTCTTCTCCGGGAATAACGTATTTGGATGGCAGTGATAAGACATTGGACGGAGTCGATTCTGGTGTGTCGACACGTGTCATGTGTTGAATATAGAAATGTGTGCTGTCTCGATGCTCCAGTAAGAAAAAGGTACCTTTTGCCGTAGAGTTTTGAATCCAGGTCTTCGTGCCGGGTCTCTCTTCTACAATTTTATGAAGCCGACTTGATCGGAACCGATCGATCTATAATAATCAACAAAAGCATATAGGTGACATTATTTATATATAGGAGGCAACGTCGATCGTTTGGTCTTTCATTCGGACTCCAAACTCGACATCATCTCTATGACAATTGCATGCTGCTCGGTCTCAGTTTTCTCCTTTTTCTTTTCTTCCCAGCAAAAATAGAAAGAGACATATCCCAAACCGATCGGCCCATGGCCCGTCAGCGACGCTGCAGCCGCGACATGCCTGGCAGATAACAAAACTCGCCCACTCTCTTTCCTCAAAAAACAATATTAGTAAATAATTACAGACACACACTCCTGCGCATTTCTTTCTCAAGTAAACTTGTTTAGCATACTGTAATACTTAGCCACCTCAAGAATAATAACAAATAACTAATCAAAAGCTAGAGCCAGTGTGCTACCTGCCCGATACAACATAGGGATACACTCAGTCACACGTCTCTACCTCTTCTACCTACTGTGTGGTCACGCTCTTCGCCAGATTCCTTGGTTGGTCCACATCGAATCCACGGAGGACAGTCAGATGGTACGCAAGCAACTGAATCAACAATAACAAAATATATATATGTTCAGTCAACAGAACTTGTATGTAGTAAAGAGGCAAAGGTAAATAAGGAGGCTTGAGGATTACACAGAAAATAACAAGACAAGCTTTAGACAAACCTGTAGTGGAATTATGTTGATCACAGGCTGGAGACAATCTGCAACCCCTGGAACTTCAATGACTCTGCAGGATCCATTAGAACATACGGCAGATGCATCTCCCTTTGAGCACATCACTATCAGGCGCCCCTTGCGTGAAAGTAGCTGCTGAATTACTGACTGTTGCTTGCTGCAAGGTGAACTTGTTAAGCAGAGCCTTGTTACTAATAAAAACTGAAAGCTGACATGGTTCCTTTTCAAAACCTTGATTACCTGAAGCATGCATCACGGGTTGCAATCACAATGATGGGAAGGTTTTCATCCACCAGTGCCAGTGGCCCATGTTTCATCTCACCAGCAAGCATGCCTTCACTATGCATGAGCGCAACCTCCTTAACTTTGAGAGCACCCTCCAATGCGGTGGCATAGTTATAACCTCTTCCAAACACAAGGAGTGACTCTGAATCGATCAAGGAAGAGGCAAGCTCCTTCATTTCAACATCAAGTTTGAGAACTTCACTAACATTACCTACATAGAAAATTGTTTCAAATTGGAAACGTCAGTCAAAAACAACATTTCACCTGGCTACACAATAAATTTCTGCTCCAATTCAACATACTTGGAAGACCGGAAAGACCACTGATGATAGCATCCCTTCTAGCTTGAGTGGATATTTGATCAGATCCAATAGCCAGCGCCATCATCGCCATGGCTACTATTTGACTTGTATATGCCTGCAAGATTGTCAGGTGTGTTAGGACACAGGAACTCAGATGTCAAAAAATGACGATAATCATTACAGCATGAAAATTTATATAGACCAACCTTGGTACTGGCAACACCAATCTCACAACCAGCATTGATATGAACTCCACAATGTGTTTTTCTAGACAGTGTGCTTCCAACAGTATTTGTTATGCCAACACAAAGAGCTCCGTTTTCTAGTGCATAATCAAGAGCGAGGAGGGTATCTGCTGTCTCCCCTGACTGACTAACAAAGACTGCAGTGTCTTCCCTATAGATGGGACCTTGTCTGTCCAGCAAGTCACTTGCAACCTCCATAGTCACAGGAATACCTATCATCCAAATAAAGCTAAGGTTTGACGATTCTAATTGGTTTGACGATTTCCAAAATTTTACTCGTATAGAGAATACAGATGGAGTAATTGATTGGACTTACCGGTCAGTTCTTCCACAAAAGGTCTTGCAGCTAAGGCCGCGTTGTAACTTGTACCACAACCAATAAAAACCACCCTTCTACAGCGCCTAATTGTTTTGAGATATTCTTTCAGTCCACCTAAAAGAACCCCACCATCCTTCAGTCTACCCCTCATTGTTGTTGTCAACGAATGTGGCTGTTCATGGATTTCTTTTTGCATGAAGTGGTCATAACTTCCTTTCTTTATTTGCTCAACTTCCATTTCAAGAACAGACAATGCCCGTTGCACAAATGCTGGCTTCTCTTTATAGGGGTCAAACTTGAGGATAGACACACTGCCATCCTGCAATGCTTAAACCAATTAGGCGTAGTAAAACATAGGGAATTATATTTCTTGAACATAACATCATGCTGGCAGAAAATCAAGAATGGCGTTGATGATTATCGAGGTCTAGAAATTGTTGAATTAAAATGGATGAACCTTCAATAAAAAAATACAGGGAACATAAAAACCAGGAACTGCATGTGAACTAACAAATAAACCCTTTAACAATACCTTAATATGAACAATTTCATTATCTTCAAGAGCTAAATAGTTCTTCGTATGCTCTACAATAGCACATAGATCACTGGAGAAGAATAATTCTTTGGGCTTTCCATTTGTTGTCAGAGCTTTGACATCATGAAATGGTTTCCCATTTTGTTGACCACTTAATTCCTGAAAGACAAGCGACAATTGTCAGTTCATTACTAATCTTGAGTACACGTGTGTGTATCTTGTTAAGAATTTCCGTTGATGAGAGAAAAGATACGATAATAGAAGGAATTTATAGAGTATTATTAATACTTTCTTCAATGTTTTATGTTTACTATCATGCTGTTTTTTCCTATCAATTGTCAATTCATTACTAATATTGAGTACATGTGTGTGTATCTTGTTAAGAATTTCCGTTGATGAGAGAAAAGATATGATAATAGAAGGAATTTATAGAGTATTATTAATACTTTCTTCAATGTTTTATTTTTACTATCATGCTGTTTTTCCTGCCATATATTTTTCTCCTATTTTCCCCGTTAGGCACGCTAGGCTTGTGTCTGTCTTGCATGCCTAGACCTTCTGCGTGCATATCACGCCAGCCCAACAACTGCAATTCTCTCTTGATCCCGTTTCCATAAATCATAAGTAGATTGCTTTGGCTGTTGGGCTATATTTATATATATATATCATGTGTTTCCATGGTTAATCAATCTACTAAGCGTGCTATTTCCACTATTACCAAAGGTATAAGGATGTCATTTCGCTTACATTGACACCAAGTATCAGTATGCTTCCTCGTTTGCATGCGATCAATTCATTTGGATAGTGTGGACTTTTAAAGATAAGCGCGTAGGCTCCTTCAAGCTGCCTCATGACTTCCATAACAACTTGGCTAAATGTCACATCACCTGAGGAAATGAGAAAAAAATGTAAAGAACTGAGAAAACTCGAATGGGTTCAGTCAGCAATTATTTAGTCTGTAATGCACAATAAGCATTCTTTCATGCCCAAGGAACACTCCTGCCAAGTTTGGAGCAGTGTGTTGTCTAAGAAGTCTCTATGTGCTAGCAGAAAGTGCTGAGCACAAATAGCATATATGTGTATCAACTATCAACTATTGCCTCATATTTTTCCTAGGGGACAATATTAATGTTTTTGTCATCATGCCATGCTCCAAGGAAATAGCATAAGAGAAATTACAGGCTAAATTGTCTAGATAAATATGAGAGGGCATTTTGACAATAGTAGCAATATTCCAATATCAAGGATATAAACACATTACCTTGCTCATCGTGAGATGTATCAAAAACAAATTTTGCTAGCTTAGGGATGACTTCTGTATCCGTATCAGATTCAAAGGTGAACCCATGCCTAGTTAGTGTCTCTTTCAAGACCTGAACAGATATAACAAAAGAATCAAGTTCGAATTGTTCCTATGTTTATCATATGGTGCCGCATTACATTACAACGGTATCAGTGGGATGCAAATGATGGCATACATTCAAGTTTCAGATGGTTGAGGCTTGAGTGTCATAAATATGGTTGAGGCTTGAGTGTCATAAATATCCAACAAATACTAGGGTCTACTTTTGAACTCTAACATTAATTGCTGGGAATCATATATTTACTAATTAGACAAAGAAATTGTGAAGTGGTAAAACAATCTAAAGAACTGAAAAAATGTTATTTACTCCATTAACTAAATACCAGTAAATATTGTACTGCAGTAACAGTTCCTTAGTACCAGTTATTATATGAGGTTGTAAACTAAAGGGCAGATTCCCTCTTTAAAGAATGGGAAGGAAGATAAGGAGACATCCCATGTGGAGGGGCTCAAAGAAAACTGTAGCATTGGCAAAAGATTGGTACAGGCATGTGGTTTCAATGATTCATATGCGAAGACAACTATAAAGATCATATAGAACAAAATAAACAATTCGCAAGGATTGTATCAAACAATGCCACAACAACAAAGCAAGCAGACCTCATAGTTTGTGATGATGCCATTGTGGACAACCAGGAACTCATCACCGGCACCAGAGGATTGGGGGTGGCTGTTCCTTTGGGCAGGCACACCATGCGTAGCCCATCTGGTGTGGGCAATCCCAGCATGCACGCTGAATGCAGCATCCAAGTTCACATCTTTCTCATCAACCTCTGAAAAGTAAAATTAAAATCTAGAGATAAAATTTAGATTTTGTGCTACTGCTATAGTTCATGGGTTCCACGTATGACAGGAGAACCAAAACTGCAATTGTATAGCATGGAGTTCCAACTTTATATTTTTGTGATAAAGCCATGTGAGGTTCAACATATCGAGAAAGGAGACCCTAAATGTTGGGAGTACGCTGTTCCAATGTCGAAATGCTGAAGTAAGAAAAGCAGAATTATCCAAAATTACCACACCAAGTAACAACGTTATCCCAAAATTGTGACCTGAAACCGGGTCAAAATCGAATTTTTTACCGCGTGAAGCACGACAAAATTCTGCTTTGCGCCAGGAACCAATCAGGTACCCAGAGATTGAAAAGGGCAACAAAAAAAGCAAAGATCAGAAGAGAGCTGACCTGAGTAGACGGATCGCACGAGGTTCTCGATCTTGCCCTCCTGGCGGAACACGAGCGGCGGTGCCCCCGCGTACGGCGCATCAGAAGGGGAAGCAGAGGAGGAGGAGGCGGCGCGGTCCGCGTCGAGCGCGATCCCGGAGGAGTCGTAGCCGCGGTACTCGAGGCGGCGGAGTCCGTTGAAGAGGACCTCGAGGATGTAGCGGCGCTCCCGCGACACATTGTAGTTGAGGTAGGCGAAGATCCCGCACATCCTGAGCGGCTGGCTGGCTGGCGGGCGAGCGGGTCCAAGGTTCTACGCACTGTGGGGGCAAGGAGTAGCAGTGATTTCCATCGGTTTTGTAGTTGCGTCGGCCGGCCGGAGAAGACGAGTAGTGCGGAGGGTCGAGGAAGAAGGCGCGTCGTTTCGATGGCCGACGGGGTGGACTCGTGCCGACCGCCTAGCGCTACGACTTTTCTCTGGATTTTCGCTGAGATCGAACCACTTTTTTTTTCTAGTAGAAAGGAGATCGAATGATGAAATTTACTGCATTTGCAATCTCATGTACAATATAGTAATCAAGTTGACATTTTTTGCGTAAAGGTACCTACTTCATCGGCACATTGATTAGTCTGAGGATTAGGATTTAGATGTTCTCTTATTTTTAATTAGTTGGTGTTTTCTATCCTCCTAAGTGAAATATTTCTATCTTGGACGATCAATTTGGAAAGTTATATAGCTTAACAATACGTAAACTACACCTCTTTTTGAATATATAAGTGCAAAATAATAATGACTCTGCATATTTAAATATAAAAATATTTTTCCACGGTAAATATAAAACATAGATTTTATAGCTTACTGAATAAAGCGAGTTTATTGTTACTTCACGTGTCTCTATTACGCTCGTAGAAAAGAAGACATCCAGCAACCCGATGGCGTCCAAGAGCAATGCTTACATCGTAGCCTATTGCACACGGATGCCCATTTTTTCTATGGGTGCTAAATTCATTCGGCGTCGAAACCCACACTATTGTTTCCTTTATGCTAATAACTATACTAATTTCTAGAAATTAATAGAAATGATTAACTTAGAACAAAATAGATGCGAACTAATATGAAACATTGATGTACCAAAATAGTTGTGATATTACCTGTTGGGAGGACCGTGATGGACAAGTGCAGCGAAAAAGGAGTAAGATGATAGGGCAATAAGACAATGTATAAATACAATATTGAAAACTATTATGCGAAATATTACTGCATTAACGAGCTTACTTTTAGTAATTTTAAAATTATACAAGATTTATCTTGAAAGCTCCGAGATTCATATAGTCTCCCTTTGCACCCTTGCATTTGGCAGAGCGTCGAGAGTGTACCGCGTTGGCTGTAACCAAAGGTGGCCTTGCATCATTTGTTCCGTAGAAGATCCCGGAGCGGGACCTGCAACTTTGGAGTTGGAGCGATTCCATTGGTCCGAGCACGTTGGCAAAGCCATCCATTCTCACATGTGCGGTCAGTCAAGGGCAGCTCTCTTCTCCTTCTCCTGTCGTTTTCTATCCTGTCCTCTCATGTGATGTGAAGGAACGTACGCAATATCTACTGGTAGTCACAGTCACAGCCGATGGGCAATGGATCGACGGAAAACCAGCAGCGATCGTGACTGGCATGTGGTTACGGCGATCGTGTCGTTTTCTCTCGTATCTTTTTCATATATATAAACGCGCAAGCATATGGTTACATATATACTGGCTTTTCTGGGCTGGGTGACTAGCATATGAGCTCTTGGAGTTCATAATTCTCACTCCCCAAAAAAGCTCCCATGTAAATATGGTATAATTCGATCGAAAAATATGATATTCTACTTCCACTCTCAATTTTCACTCATCATTTCTCGAAAACGATCCTCCGTCTGTTTTTTTTAAGGGAGGATATCCTCGGTCTGATGAGTGGTTTCCCACCACACCACAACAATAAGCCCATCATCGGTACCCATAATCATTGACCACAAGTATCCCATGCTGTTAACAGGATGGTTCTTCAAGATCAATACGCCTCAGTTCATACCTTTTGGCCGGCGTGCCCAATTTCCATTTCCAACGGGGATCACGGCAGGACGAGATTAATACCATGGCCGCCGTGTCGGTTTCGTTTCGTTTGTCAACCAAGGTACCTAACAGAACCTAACACAACAGGACAGGCCAGGACAAAATGAAGCACCCCAATTCCTATGCCTGTATGCTCACACTCACACACAGGACATCCCTTCTCTCGTCCTTGGGGACTCCATAAATTAGAAAGTGTAATCCAGTTACTAGCCTGCAGTACAGGATGCTAATCATCCCATGACTCCTACGGCAATAACAATGATCCTGCCCGTTTGGTCATCCGTTCAAACCAAAGCAAACCATACACAGATTTCCTTGTCGTCGTAAGTCCATGACTCATGAGAGCCAGAGCCTCATGCAGCAGCAGCAGCGAGGAGAGGGTGTGATCAATCATGAAGCCAGACCCTGAAGATGAACCACCGCAGCAGCAGGAGGCCAGGCCCAGGAGGCTCTACCAAGCCTGGAAGGGAAACAACGTATGCACGACTGCTCGATTCTCCTCCTCTTTTTCTCGCCTTTACCAGTAATTGTTCTTCAGAGGCAAAGCTTGCACCCATGAGGCAACTGCACAACTCCAGATAGATATATACCTGCCCCCACAAACTTCAAATGATTTGAGGGTTCTTCAAACGAGTTGCCATCAATAAAGCAGAATTTATTCACAAAGCGGCTCCCTCAATCTGCAGGTATTCCTGTGTGGTGGCCGGCTGATATTCGGACCAGATGCCGCATCCCTGCTGCTAACGACGTTCCTCATCATCAGTCCAACCATCATCTTCTGCTACCAGATGGAATCCAAATTACACCACTCTAGTAGTACTGCCCAACTGCAAATGCATAGAGCGGCAGTGTTGATAGTCATGATCACCACAATTATGGTCGGTATCCATGCTGCCATCAACTTGCTACTACTGCATATCTTTTAGGAATCAGGACTATCTTTGCCAACTCTATTGTCGTTCTTAGCAACCATCACGAACTCAACAGTGGTATCGGGCTTGATATCTGAAACTGTGATCAACCAGTTCTTCAAGATTAAAATTCCAATTGCAACCAGACCCTAAAGCAGAAATAATCCATGTCAACTTGGCCTCAAATGCAGGACCTGGTCTTCCTCTTCATGACATCTGCCAGAGATCCAGGGATCGTGCCAAGGAACACAAGAGCACCACCTGAAGCTGATGAATTACTGCTTGGCTCTAACACACCATCCATGGACTGGAGCGGCGGGAGAACCCCACGGATGAGGTTCCGCCGCACCAAAGACGTCATCGTGAATGGCTTCACGGTGAAGGTGAAGTTTTGCGAGACCTGCCTGAGGTATCGCCCACTAAGATCCTCACACTGCTCCATCTGCAACAATTGTGTCCACAAGTTTGACCACCATTGCCCATGGGTCGGTCAGTGCATTGGACTTGTAAGAAATTCTTACTACTAAGAAACTGTTGTAAGCACTGTGGAATGAATTTAGGTTTCAGTAACAGACTGCAAGGGCCCAGGCTTATCCTAGTTTCCTTTTAACAGTACCTGGTACTTATCTCATTTTAAGTTGTTCCTGAATCTACAGCGATCAACAAGCAATTTGCACTTATGCATAGTGGCATACAGCTCTAGTTGCACTATTAACCAAAAAAAAGATCCACTTAGTTGTGTTAGACCAAACAGTCAGTTTATCTAAAATCAACAGGGAAAGCTGTTAACTCTAACTGGGTTTTCTTATCAGATTAGACACCTATGGAGTAACTAGGAAAGTGAACTTCCAAAATTTTAAAGGAAAGTAATGAACCACACCTAACATATGCCTCACTAACCACACTTAACATATGCCTCACTAACTGACTTTTGAGGCTTCAAGGATAGAGCATAGTTCGCATTAAAAACTATTTAGTCAAACATAACATAATCCAGAGTCATAGTTCAGAAATATAATAATGTCATACTAACAAACACTACCTTAGTAAGTTTCATTAATATTTGCATTCTTAAATAGTTTCCTTGGATGAGAATATTCACCATTTCTTTTTCATGCTCCTTGCAGAGGAACTACCGCTACTTCTTCCTTTTCATAGCAACATCGACTTTCCTATGCATATTCGTCTTTATCTTTGCATGGCTCAGTGTCTACAGCCAAATGGAAGACAACGGTGGCTCTGTGTGGATGGCCCTGCGCAAGGAAGCATACTCTTTTGCACTAATCATATATACTTCCATTGTTGTTTGGTTTGTCGGAGGCCTCACAGTATTTCATCTCTATCTGATCGGTACCAATCAGGTGGTTTAAATTCCTTCTATTGCACAAATTTTTATTCCCTTATACCAGACTTTAAGTAATGCATGTGACTGGACTATCAGACAATTTCAATATCTTGAACTAGTGGCCCACAGGGAAATTAATTAGTTTCTTGCTTTGCTACTGGAAGATAATAAGGTACAGTAAAAGCAACATGAATTTGCACTGACTACATATTTTTGAATGTTTTTTGTTTCTTTCTGAATGGGAGATTGTCAGATCGCTACTAAAAAATCATTAAAACACAAAGACTGCACAATCATACAGAAATACAAGAAAGAAATATTGGGTTTTGTTACAATATGTAGGGCAATGTAGAAACAAACAGATGAAGGTTGTGAACAATATATTGTCCAAATTGAAAGTATTCTTATTGGTCTGCAGAGTAGTGTAAAAGTTTCCAACAGTTGCAATGCCTACTGTACTCGTATTAGTACTTGTCACATACTATAGTTTTACTGATACTAACTGCATATCTTACAGACAACATACGAGAACTTCAGATACCATTATGACAAGAAAGACAATCCCTACCGAAAGAGAATTGCAGCAAACTTTGTGGAAGTGTTCTTTACCAAGATACCTCCTCCGATGAACAATTTTCGTTCATGGGTGGGTGAGGGTGCACTTGAAGCTGGATTCTACACTCCATACATTGGGCTTGATGTGACAACCCTGAGGGAGAAGATTGATCTAGACATGGAAAACAAAGAAGTACTGGTTGGGGGTATGCAGATCCTAACAGTACTTCAGAACATAGACTATGGTTACTTTGAAGATAGTTCGGTAGACAAGAACAGGAATGAGGATGGGGAAACAATGCCTTGTCCTTCAGCTTGGGCACATGGAAATGAAGGTGCTGGTACATCTGCAGCAGCTACCATGGCATGCAACAATGAAACGAGTGAGGACGATCT
The DNA here is from genome assembly GCA_033239725.1 of Echinochloa phyllopogon. Taxonomy (NCBI): domain Eukaryota; kingdom Viridiplantae; phylum Streptophyta; class Magnoliopsida; order Poales; family Poaceae; genus Echinochloa; species Echinochloa phyllopogon. The sequence goes on along the minus strand of BTCW01000012.1, from coordinate 40,229 downwards.
TAATGAAATTGAGAGTCCGTATGTAAGTTCCACCCAAGCATCTGCAGAAGCTAACACAGAGCCACCAGGTGAGTGTGATGCTAACGAAAGTGATAATTCAAGCAGAACTACCTAATCTCAAGAAGACATGAGCAGATAGCTTCCTTTACCTCCATATATTTGGGAAATTGTTTGTAGATAACAAGATATGGCCATCGTGATTTGTGATTGACATGATTCTTTATAACATATACATGATAAATTTATTATTTAGGAGCATATTGACCTTGGATTAAAAAAGTGGATGTATATAACAAAAAAGTAGGTGCACTGATTCGGTTTCCTGCCTTTGTAATGCCAGGCCAGACTGATAAAATGGAAGGGGCACTGGAAAGGAAGAACCAAAGAAGCAACACAATGTAGATGCTTTGTGAGTTACAGCAGGAAAGCAATGGTTTCTCTCATGTGGCATGGAACAAGAGATCATTAACACAATGTCGATGAACTATATTTGGACTGCGGCCAGGCACACCATCAATAGACGGAAGAACAATGGGTTGATTCAAGCCTAGATATACTGAATATGGGCCAATTGTTTCCACTTAAGCAAATCAGAAACCGGTGCCTTCATTGTATTCAATCACAAAACACCGGATCCCCACCTCAATATAAGTTCACACAAACAGTGAGTTAGTGGTTCATCACCCTCCCGCAGAGCTCTAAGTGCTGATATGCGGAATGCCATTTCTGACTTCTGGGCACCTTAAATACTTATATGCTGAATGCCTTCATTGTACATCCCCAAATGCAACTAACGGCGTAAACACTTAGCAGCTTGGGAGTATTTGTATTTCCCAAGCATCAGCTCCAGAGCTCACCGTTGTTAGAATCAGTAATGCTCCTACCCTGGTTCTGGTTGGTTTCATACACCCTTCTGACAGACGTTAGACTGGTAGAGATCTCATATATGACCTTTAAGCTTACACTTGCATTTGAGACTTGAGCTCTTATACAAATGTCTCATAATGCAAGACACTAAACACCTTTCACGCGTCTCTGGCACATAGCCCAGATACATCTAGTACCTAACTGCAGGGGTTACTTGGAGTATTTCTGAAACACCAGCTGCAGAGCTCAGCTTTTTTGATTCTTCAATTCTCGGTAAGGTGTTGCTGCTTCTTCATGAATGGGCCTCTGAGAAAGAACCAGAAAAGTGGCTGCCAATTGCTCCCGTCATCCCTGAGCTCCTCCGGGTATGGAATTTCTTTCAGAGCATCTGAAGTTCTGAACCCAGGTCGAACACAAATGCCCAATCAGACCATGTGCGGCCATGGCTCCGAGAGTATTTCCCATAAAGTACCAAACCATAGACATGGTTCCTCTTGATAGCAGGGAACTCCTTGGCAGAAAGGGCGAAGCTTTCGCCAGGAGCAAGGAAGAGCGAGTAGTCGCCAAGGTCCGTTACTCTAACACCGAGCTCCATGGGCAGCCCCGGCTCCGGCGGCAACTCCAGCTTATAGATCTCGGCGAAGGACTGGTGACCGCTGTCCTTGCGCACGACGACGAGCAGCAAGTCGCCGGCGCAGGGCACCACGTGCCCCCCGCAGACGCCGTGGTAGCGCTCGCAGACACAGAGACGGCTCATGATGCTGCTGATGTTCCTCATCTCCTGGGCGGGCGCCGCCCCAGGGTTGTTGAGGTCGCAGACGACGAGGACTCGCATCCAATCGAGGCAGTACACCCTCCCGCCGTGGAACGCGACGCTCTCGATCCCGACGGTGGGTCTGTTGCACAGGGCACTCCAGGCGGCGTCCCCAGGCCGGCAGAAGGACTTTTGCGCTCCCATGTCGCTGCCGTAGCGCTGGCTCGCGACCACCATCCAGTCCGCCGGCGAGGCGAGCGGGTCGGCGGAGAGGAAGACCCGGATGACGCCATCCAAGGGCGGGAGGCGGACCTCGGCACCGGAGGCCGGGTCCCAGAGCACAAGGCGCGTGGGGGAGCGGCCGCCGTCGGCCAAGGCGAGCCAGCCGCGAGATGAGCCGCGGCAGTACGGGAAGCCGGCCGGGGGCGCGGCGATGTCCTCAACCTCCCGCTAGAGGTGGCGGCGAGGGGGCCAAACGAAGTAATGATACGCAGGTGGCGCTGGAGGCCGGCTGCGGGCCGTGCAGCGGGCCAGGAGGTGCAGTGGATGTGGAGGTTGTCGGCGTCGGTGGATAGGTGGCCGACGATCTCCTCGAGGAGTTCGCCGGGGAGGGAGGACCAGTTGGAGCCGCCAGCCGTCATGGCGAGACAGATGCGGGGACGTTTCATTGCGAGTCTCGACCCACGCCCGACTTTATTTTACTTGCGAATATATATAGGCTCTGGCGAGAAATTTCAAAAATTCACACCAAATTCATGATGAGCCCTTTCAATATTTGGACACACCAATGCTTTAGCGGCAAACTTTTAATAGCAGAAGCAGAGCCTTAAAAAAACAGAACTAGAGGGAAAAACTAGAGCTGGGACTTGGACCGTGCTATTTATAGGCCATCCAAAGCACAACGTTTTTGCACGGTTCAAAGTACGGCACGACACGATAAATTTTGGGCCGTACTGGCACGGCACGAATGCGATGGCCGTGCCTAGGATCTTGACACAATGGACGGCACGGCACGAATCTAGGGCCATGCTTGGGCCGGCAGGCACGAAGATTGCCCATTACACTAACATGTATTATTATCCATATTTTTTTATTTACCTTTCTACAAACTCAAATAACTACTACTATATAAAAAAATATAAAAATCTACCTTTAATATATGAAATCGTATCAAGGATTATATATAAAATAAGAAAATTGGTAGCATTTTCTATGGCCACGTAGCAATTCTAATGTTCACCAATAATATCTAATAGCAAGAGTCATTTAATTCATTAGTTTTATAATTTTTTGTATCATATGGAGGAATAGTATATATGAAAACATTACCTGTCGCAGAATACAAACGCATGTATTTTGAGGGTCGTGTTTGGACTGGCACGACACGAACGCGGGCCACCGTGCCATGGGCCGTGTTTGGGCCTAGGTAAAAGCTTGTCGTGTCGGCACGGCACGATGTGCCTCGCGTGCCTAAAAGTCTAGGCACGAAGCGGCCCGCAGCACGCGAGGGACAGGCTGTGGCGACACGGCCCGACCTCTAAAGAAAACAGAGAGAGAAAGCAACAATCAACTACAATTAGTATATAGGGCCATGAATTTGGTTTCCTTATCCTACTAGGATCGGAGTTCGATCACATTTAATCCTCAATGCATGTGACTTTTAAAATATAATCCTTTGTCTGCGAATTTTTTTCTCAAATACGCATGAAGCCTGCGTATCATTGTATTAAAAAGAAATAGAAGTATGTGTTCTAATGTATAAGAAGGCGCTTCGGTGGAGGATGAACTCACAGCAACATCTGCAAAGCAGAACCAACCCGAGCCGAAGTCGTACAAAACTGGGACTACTCACCGCAAAAATACCAAGGTGCCGAGCACCAGCCACAACCCAGAGATCTATTTCGAGCTTAATGGAGTGTATCAACTCCTCCGCAGCAGAGGCTTGGCCATTAAAGAGGCGCGCATTCCTTTCCTTCTAAATGCTCCAAATAATGAGCATGAAGAGGGAGTCGAGACCTTTCCTTCTCCCCGTGGCTGCTGTCTTTGCAGTGACTTCCACCAATTTTGCAGTGTATAGCTTGCACCTGCAAATTGACAATGCCCTCCCTTGCCTTCAATCACTTCCCACCAAATCTGCTTAGAGAAGGAGCAGTTTACAAGGAGGTGGTCACTAGTTTCTTGCTCTTGATCACACAGCCAGCAACTGTCATGTGCTTGAAGTCCCTTCGTCTGCGAATTGTTTCGATTCATGAGATTTTCTCTTCTTTTCTCTATTTCTGTTCTTTTCATTTTCTCTTTCGTTTTCTAGGCCTACTGAATAGTCAAGTTTGCCCCTGTCTTTTATCTCTTTGCAATGATTGGATGAAATCCATCAGGCTGCTGACTGCATCCCCCATACTCGCTCATCTCTGTCTGCCTCTCCCTCGTGTGTTGAGCCGCTGCCCACTGTTGTTGTCTCCTCTGCCGCAGTCAGCCATCATGCGTGCGTGACGTTCCTCGTTCTATCTCGCCCCAACAACCTTCATCATCTTGCTACCAGATCATGAAAACACAAACTCCACCACTCTAGTTGCATCAGGAGCACCCTTGTCATCTCCATTGTCGTCCCTGGCAAATCGTCATGGACTCACCACATCGCAAGTTGAAAATCTCAAGTTCTACCTCCGATCCACTGAAAGGCCATATGTCAGTTACTATATTATTTCACTGCTATTATGCATATCACTGGCAAACAGAGCTCAGAGCACAACTAAGCACTGTGGAATACGAATTTGTTTTCTCTACGAGACAGCAAAAGGCCTAAACGTAGCGTCAAGAGCATAGTGGCATCAAAAATTGATTAGGCAAGCAGAGTCCAAAGTGTACTAAGAAATGCGATAGAATCTTTCAAATAAACATTGCATAAGTTCTGTCAATATTGCATTCTTAAATAGTCAGCAGAGAAATCACCATTTTTTTCCGTGTTCCTCGCAGAGAAACTACAGCTACTTCATTCTGTTCATAGCACCATCGGCTTCCCTGTGCATAGTCTGTCTTTATTTTCTCATGGGCTCATGGCTGAGTGTCTACAGCTAAATGGAAGACAATGACTGCTCTATCTTGAAGGCCATTCGCAAGGAGCGTATGCTTCCATTGCTGTTTGGATTGCCAGTGGCCTCACAGTATTTTTATCTCTATATAATCGATGCTAATCAGGTGGTTTTACTTCCTTTTGTTCGCTACATATTTTAGAACATTGTAACAAACTCTGATTGCCTTATACCAGATTTAGTATGTAACAATCTAGATGTGGTGTGAGCTGCCGGGAAGCAATTGATTCTCATAAAAAAGAATTCATAACGGATGGAACAAGGATACAATACATCATTAACAAACCAATGTCAGCGCTCATTATTTGGAAAAGAGTACATTTAGCAAGCTAAACTTTGCAGGAAAACTATTTTGGGACTCAAAGTAAAGTCCCATAACTAAAAGACAATACCATGGATCCCACATACTTGCAGGAATAAGCCCTCATGGCTGGTAGACATCTGGAAGCTGAAGGCCTACACTTGCAGCAGATTTGTTCAATATCTTCTTCATTTCATCAGATCTGTCCACAGCTATGTTGTATGAGAATAGCAGGTCCTGGAAATCGAAACATGATCCCCAGTTAATGGATTACATGGTAAATGAGAAGCAGACCTTATATTTTGCATCATGGCATTGTTGAATCAATGCAAAGAACTTGATTGGCATAAAAAAATTGGTATCCAATCAAGTCCAGTGATCAGCAGGTAAACAACCATTCGCCCACATTCTTATTAAAATGAATATAAACACGGTGCAATCTTCTGTTCCACTCCTGCATGGTTAGGAACCAAATGACACCTAGATTATAATGCGCTCAATGGGGATTGAGCCAGGCAACAACTAGCAATTTTCCCGGTGCATAGCCAAATTACTCTAAGCTGCTTACCCAAATCCTCACCGACAATGAGCTATCGTTTTGTCTACATGAGCTATCGTTTTGTCTACATGAAACGCATAGCAGATCCAAAGAATGAAGTGTGGGAAAAAGACTCTTCTTTGGCATTTCATCAAACACATGACTTCCCTCGTAAAACAGGTCCAGATCATATAACCCCTTCAGAAGTAGCAACGAAACATGCCACATAAAAAATATCGCACTCAATCTCCTACCTTGTGGTTGTGGACGCTGGTGAGGAGGTAGGCGTAGTCCCCGGCGAGCCGCAGCCTCGCCCTGGCGTCGGCCTCCGTGCCGGCGGGGGCGCGGAACTCGGCGGCGATGAAGTCTCGGAAATGCTGCTTGGAGGCGCCCCCGCCAACGTGCTTCTGCACCGCCCTCAGCACCCGCCGGTACACCGGCGCGGCGGCCGCCATGGGATCCGGCGGTCAGCTTCGGCGGACGCGGCGAGAGGAATTAAGATGGAGATTTTGGGCCTGCTACGTCTTAGATGGAAAAAGTCCTATTTACCCGTACGAGACCGAGTTCGCGAAACCATCCTATGAAAACCGGGTAAACTACCTTTCTCAACTTTCAAAACCGTTCGCTTTGCCTCCTTGCCATGATTTTAAGCGGTTTTTAAGGTGGTTTTGCCTTTTTCAACTAAAAATAAATCTCGTAGATATTTATTAAACCATAAAAAATATTCCTAAGCTTCTAAAAATTCTAGAGATGGAATGAGACACAATAACTCTAAATAAAATATTTAAACTAGTGAAAATATCAATAAAATTTTCTAAAATTTAGATTTAGCTCCAGCAAAATAGAAAATATATAAAAAATAATATATATATATATATTAAAATATTTAAATATATATCTAATTGCGTCTTAAATACTTTCCACAATAAAAACATAACATGAAGCCGACATGAATACACTTATCGTAAATGCATAAATGCATTCAACACGATGGTTGAATGCATTTATGTTGAATGTATTCATACTGGCTTCATTTCATGTTTTTATTGAGAAAAATATTCAAGATACATTTAGTAAATTTTATGTGTGTTTAAGTTTTTGAATATATTTCCATTTTTCTAGAATTACATTTAAATTTTAGAAAATTTTGTAGTCATTTTTGCTAGTTTTAAATATTTTATTTAGACTTTTTCATCTCAATCCATCTCTCAGATTTTTCTCATAATTTTTAGAAGCTTAGAAATATTTTTTGTGGTTTAATAAATATTTACGAGATTTATTTTTAATTGAAAAAGTCAAAACCACCTTGAAAACCGCTTAAAACCACAGGAAGGAGGCAAAGCGAACGGTTTTGAAAGTTGAGGGAGGTATTTCACCCGGTTTTCATTTCTAGGGTGGTTTCGTGAACTCGGTCTTATATCTAGGGACTTAAATAGGACTTTTTCCTCATTTCTTCTGTCCTTCTGGGCCGCCTGGCTGCGTTGAAGGCACGCTACCTGACTAAGAACGCGGAAAGGAGTAGCGTCGGATGCAAGCTACTACGAGTTCAGGTCGCCGTATAAATCCGCGGCGCAACCAGGGCCCCACATTTCATTGAGATAGGCAGGCCCCAAATCTCTTCCTCACGCCTTGGCCTTCGCCTCGCCTCTGCCCCTCTCTCTGGCTCGCTCTCTCTGTCTCTCCAAACAAGAAGAGGGCACGCCGCCGCCGCCGATCAAGGGGCGGGCTAGTCTTCCCTCCCCTCACGTCGCCGGCTCCCTCCTCACGCGAAAGAAGCATCATCATCATCATCAGCTCAGAAGCCGCCATGTTCGGCTCAACCAACCGTAAGCGCCCCCAACCCCCCCCCCCCCCCCCCCCCCCCACACCGCCTATTCTCGTCGATTGGATTCCGTGGGCTTGCACACGCTTGTTCTCTTTTAAATCATCTATTCTCGTAGCATATGTATGTATGCGTTGATTGCTCTATTGCGCTTTCCATTCCATAATATCTGGATTGATGGATGCCTGCCCACGCTAGGGTTTCGTTTGCGGTCCCGATTCGATCACATAGGGTCTTATGTAGTTGCAGTGCCCACTCGCAACGATCCATGGAATACTTAAGCTAAGCCCTCCGCTACTGTACTAAATATGGAGGGCCAGATTTACGTCCAGACACGACTCTCCTTTTCTTTTTTTTTTCAATAATAAATATATAAACAAAGAAGAAACCTTGCAAACAAGTCAATGCCTCAGTGTTGATCCTCTTTTGTTACTCCACTAAATAATAAAGCTTGCTCATACAATACAATACCTGATTATGATTGTTCCCTCCTTATTACGGTTTTAGGTAGCTTCCTTGACATGTTTACTTAGAAGAGTATGCTTTTGGCAATGTTGTATCTCTTGATTGGTTATCTTCTTATCTCTCATATGTACTATCTTCATTGCAGCATTTGGGCAGTCATCCACCAGCCCATTTGGGCAGAACTCATTCGGAACCCAGCAGGGATTTGGCCAGGCTACACCTGCTGCTAACAACCCCTTTGCGCCAAAACCGTTTGGTAGCCCAACCACAACTTTTGGGGCACAGACTGGAAGCTCGCTTTTTGGCACTACATCTACTGGTGCCTTTGGCCAGCAGCAATCCACTCCAGCATTTGGCACTACATCCACTGGTGCCTTTGGCCAGCAGCAATCCACTCCCACGTTTGGCACCCCGTCCTCCTCTCCGTTCGGGAGTACTCCAGCTTTCGGTGCATCACCTACCCCTGCATTTGGTGCTACATCCTCTACCTTTGGCTCTGGTATGTATTATGCATTGGCCATGTCTTGCAAGATTTCTTTATTTTCCTTGTTAGTTTCTGATACTGCATTCTACAGTTGTTCTACATAGCTACTCAAGCTAAATTATCTCAATTCATGTGCCCACTCCATTTTTGCACTGGATCTTTTGTTCTTTGTATCAACAGTGGTGTATATATATGATGTCTATGTCAAACTCTACTCTGCACATGTAGGATCTTTATTCGGACAAAAGCCAAGTTTTGGGGGTTTTGGATCATCTCCTAACCAGTCAAGTCCTTTTGGTAGCACGTTCCAGCAAACACAACCGGCATTTGGCAGCAGCACTTTTGGTGCATCAAATACACCGGCATTCGGTGCCACAACTACACCGGCATTCGGTGCCACAACTACACCGGCATTCGGTGCCGCAACTACACCGGCATTTGGTGCAACTACGCCAGCCTTTGGCACCACAGCTACACCAGCCTTTGGCGCCACAACTACGCCAGCATTTGGTTCAACATCAACATCTTTATTTGGTGCTTCTAGCACCCCAGCGTTTGGTTCATCTGCATTTGGTGCGAGTAATGCTGCTCCAGGTTTTGGATCTTCGAGCACACCTTCATTTGGCACATCAACCAGTCCATTCAGTTTTGGTTCTTCACCATCTTTTGGGCAAACAGCAGTTTCCTCTGGTAGTTCTCCATTTGGAGCAACATCACCTTTCAGTGTGCAGACTCCAGCATTTGGTAGGTTTTCCCATTGGATATTCGCATTATTTGATATCTGATCAATCAGTTTTTTACTCCATATGATGTAGCAGTTGAGTATTTAACTACTGATTCTTTTGTTCTATCTTTTCAGCAGTCCTATTGTACTGCAGATCTTTCTTTCTCACTGGTTTTACTGTCTCATCAATCGTTTGATCACTTTGACTTTCAGGCTCACAGACAGCAGCACCAGCTTTTGGGCAAGCACAATTTGGCAATCAAGCTGGAGGAACCAGAATAAAACCTTATGCTCAAACACTAGATGTTGACGGTGCTACCAGTGGTACTCAACCAACAGCAAAACTTGATTCCATATCAGCAATGCCTGAATACAAAGACAAGAGTCATGAAGAATTGAGGTGGGAAGATTACCAGCGTGGAGACAAAGGTGAGGAAATAATTTTGGAATACTTCGCTAGATTTGCAAACCGTCTTTTAAACCATGTTAAATCAATGTATTCTCTTAACCATGCTTATTTTTGTATGATCTGGAGTAACCAATTAACTATTATGCCCTGGTCTATGCTATGGTTCAAACCCAAAATAGAATAGGTTAATAAAAGATGCTGCGATTTTGTACTCTCTTTATTGAAAGTTTGTTTTTATTGCTAGATTTATAGATTTATTTGGTCCATGTAACTTGTTCTTGTAAAATCTGTGTAAATATTATCGCTAGATCTGCAAACCTTCACATCAACCACATGTTTAATTACATGTATTCTTTCAGCATGCTTATATTTGTTTGAACTGGAGTAATCATGTCACTATTGTTCCGTCCTAGTAGCGAAAGGGTATCTAGCTGGACTGGTTAGATGGTCTCAGTCCTGGGTTCGACTCCCCGTGGGAGTGAATTTCAGGCTGAGGTAAAAAAATCCCTCGTTGTGCCTTCCCACTGCAAATAGCGGCAGGGCGCCGACCTGTGGTAACGATGCGGTCCTACTAGGGGTAGTGGCAGTGGTCGCCGGTCTAGGTTACGGTGCGGCCCTATTGGGTGAGGCCAGGGTTCGGGGGTTTTCTTGGCCGGTAAGGCTGAGGTGTTCTCTGCTTATACAAAACCGTGGGGGCGGTCTTTCCCCCACCGGACAAGTTTTTTTATTGTTCCCTCCTAGTTAGAATCAACTAAAGAAACACACTATTTGGTGCTCCCTTTATTAATTGTTATTATTGTTGCTATATCTATTTGATTCATATAACTTCTTGTAAAATAGAATAGGTCAATAAAACATGCTGCTATTTTGTACTCTTAATTGAAAGATTATTTTTGTTGCTAGATTTATTTGGTCTATGTAACTTGTTCCAGTAAAATCTGTGTAAATATTATTGCTAGATTTGCAAACCGCATCAACATGTTTAATTACATGTATTCTTTTAGCTTATTTTTGTATGAGCTAGACACTGGAGTAACCAAGTCACTATTATACCCTAGGTTATTCTACAGCCTAAACCTAGTGAATATCAACTAAAGAAATGCACTAGCTCCCTTTGTTAATTGTTATTTTTTGTTACTATATCTATTTGATTCATGTAAGCTCTTGTAAAATGTGTGTAACATTCTTAATATTTGGATTTGCAGGTGGACCAAACCCTTCTGGAACTCCAGCAGTGACCTCCACCTTTCCACCATTAAACACCCAGACAAACAATCCATTTAACCAGTCTACCCCAAACCCATTTTCAACAAACAATCTGTTTCCTCCTAAGCCTGCTCCAACCAATGCTTCATTGTTCAACCCCTCGTTTAACAGTACATCAGTTGCAAGTTCGAGCCCTTTCACATCATCCACTAGTACCACAATGTTTGGGCAATCGGGTGTTTCTGCATTTCCAGCAAGTAGTTCAACATCTTTGTTTGCAAATACCACTCCTGCTTTTGCCTCATCTTCTTCGTTGTTTGGCACATCAATGCCGAATAATTCAAGTCCATTCAGCAATGGCTTGTCGTTGGCTAACACTCAATCAGCCCCACTATTTCAATCTTCTCCAGCATTTGCACAACAGCCATCAAGTACACCAGCTTTCTCCTCTGGAAACCTATTTAGCACACATAACACTGGCAGTCTGTTTGGCAGTGGACCTTCACTTTTTTCAATGGTGAGCACCTTTCGTTTTCCATGTACATTAGAAAATTGTTTCTCATATTTACTTTTTCCATATATCTTTTGGGTTGCAATGTTCTAACAAATCCATTTTTTGCTTCTTGTTAAGCCAACATTTCAACCATCTGCCCCTGTTCAAACTTCAAACGTGTTCTCCTTCCAACCTCTGACTCAACCAGGTCAGTATTTGTATCAATCATTCTCTTCTATTTATAATTTATATATATATCTTCAAAACCTAATCTGGGCTTCTTAAATGTATGCCTTCATGGATACTGCAGCTTCTACAGTTGGTGGTTTTTCCAACACTGTTAATCAGGCCCTCATTGGACAACAGTATGATCTTTTGCTGCTTCTCAATGTGCATGATATTCTTTTTCCCTTTTTAGTAATTTCCTTTTGATGGTTTAAAACAATTATTAGCGGGGCGAAGGAATTATATTCTGATCAGTCTATTGTGAAGATGAATGGTTCTTTGAGTGACTAGCTTATATGTGATTACTTGGAACTGCCATGTGGTTATTTATCTGTAGTCTAAGAACGTGGTTTTGACTTAGATCATAATTAACCTCGAAATTTGCAAATGAGTTTTGGCAACACATCTGAATGTTTTTCTCCTGACGTAATACATTATTCATTTTAACTTGGCGTATCATATTGCATTTTGAAACAGAACTACTACAAGCCAGCCCAATATGGTCATGCAGCCTGCCCCTGTTTCGAACCCATTTGGAACACTTCCAGCAATGCCTCAGATGTCCATTGGGAATGGTGGATCTTCTCCTTCGGTTCAATATGGAATATCAAGTTTGCCGGTTAGTACCCCCTCCCCTAGTTTTTCTAATTGTTTTCTTAGAGCAGGGGGAAAGTAGAGATAAAAAGATGTCTGTTGTTCATTGGGAATGCTTTGGTACTAAGGGTGCTATGAGTTAGGTTGATTGCAACATTTTGATGGTTTGCAGGTTGCTGAGAAGCCTCTTCCGAATAGAACATTGTCCATGGCGGTTCCTAGGCATTTGTCACAGAGAAGGATAAAATTGCTGCCAAGAAAATATAATCCAATATCGGATGGCAAGGTAATGATCTTGTAAGCATATATGCTAGTACAACTTTATATGATTGCGAATGCCATTAAGAATGCATTGAGTGTGGTGCTGAGTTTCTTTCATTACTCCTGTAGGTTCCATTCTTTGCTGATGATGAGGAATCTCCTGCAACGCCAAAAGCAGACGCATTTTTCATCCCTAGAGAGAACCCGAGGAATCTGATAATCCGTCCAATTGAGCAGTGGCCTTCGCGGAGTGGAATTAGCAGGCAATCGGTTCCAAAGGATTCAGCTGATTTGGATAAATATGAAGGTAAATATTGTCCTTGCAATACTGTTTTTTATTTATTTTATATAGATATCGATTTTACCCCACCAAGGGCAAATTGCAAGTGCTGATTCCGTTAAACTTGTGCAGATGCATCCACTGAAAGTGGGCGCGATGAGACTGTCAAGTTGCCAAGCAGCAAGCCTTCTCTGGTGGTAAATGGCAAGCAGCATGAGCCCATTCATCATGGGAACGGGAAGGGTACTTCAGTTGAGAGACTGTTGCCTAAGCTCCCGCAGGAAGATTACTTCACGGAACCTAGTCTGGAGGAGCTTGCTGCCAAAGAACGTGGTGAGCCAGGCTACTGCGGCTGGGTGAAGGACTTTGTTGTGGGGCGCCATGACTATGGCAGCATCAAGTTCCTGGGGGAGACGGACGTGAGGGGCCTGGATCTGGAGTCAATTGTGGAGTTCAACTACCGGGAAGTGATTGTGTACAAGGATGACAGCAAGAAGCCCCCGGTGGGTAAGGGGCTGAACAAGGCTGCCGAGGTGACTCTTCTGAACATCAAGTGCGTGGACAAGAAGACCAAGGAGCCGTACTTTGAGGGCCCGCGGGTGGAGAGGTACAGGGAGATGCTGATGAAGAAGGCGGATGAGCAGGGCGCGGAGTTTGTGTCCTTTGACGCAAGCAAGGGAGAGTGGAAGTTCAGGGTGAAGCACTTCAGCGCCTATGGGCTTTGGTGAGATGAATCCTCTGCATCCTTGGGGTGGATGGATGGATTGAGCGGAGGGGGATGGATGGATGATAAGATGGGTGTAGCCACCTTGTGTCTTGTAGTGCCTTTTTTGGTTATTAGTTTTGTTGGAGGTTTAGCATCAAACTTGCACGCTGTGGCTATTGTCAATGCTGTGCATGGTTTTTGTAATGATTGTTTTGTTATGTTTATTGTAGAAGAATGTTTGCGAACTCCCCTTATATACATCTGTAAGAAAAAGAATGCTTGGCAATTACCCCCTCAAAAAAAGAGAGAAGAATAGTATGCTTGCCAATTTTTGCACGCACTTAAGCACCTTAACAAATCAAGCGCACAACCCTCCTGGATCGGTTCGATAACTTTAACACGAATTTGAATTTAAATACAAATGGAAAATTTGTGCCAAGTAATTAATCTTGAGTTATTTTCTGTTGAATTGAGGACGAATCAAAACTTGAGCGACTGGCTGATGCCTTAGACCCCGTCCCTTTCCCAGTCTTCTTCCCTTGGCCGCTAAGCAAGCAAAAGGTCGGGATTGCTTAGGATTCCATTGAGAGTTGAGACAGATGAGATGGCGGCAGGGGTGCTGTCCAACCGTGTGGATCGGAAGGACCTCGCAGCAGGGGATCACATCTACTCATGGCGGGCCGCCTACCTCTACGCCCACCACGGTAAGATTTCATTGGATTCGATTCGATTATCCATTCCATCAATGAATGAATAACTCGCAGGGATCTATGTTGGGGACGAGATGGTGATCCATTTCACCAGAGCAGCAGGGCACGAGATTGGCACGGGCACCTTTCTGGATTCCTTCCTCTTGAGCTCCTCGTCGGCGGCGACATCCACCACCTGCCAGCGATGTGGCCACCTTGTGAGGTTCAGGGGGCATGAGCGTGACGACTCCCGAGTCATCATGTACTGCATCGATTGCTTCCTGCACAGCGGCAGCCTCTACATCTTCCACTACTCTGTCTCGCCCGCCTTCTTCCTCGCCAAGGCGCGCGGAGGGACCTGCACCCTGGCCGCCTCCGACCCTGCCCATGTTGTCGCCCACCGCGCTCGCTACCACCTCGACAACCAGGGCGGGTTCGGCACCTACTCCTTGTTCAAGAACAACTGCGAGGACTTCGCCATCTACTGCAAGACGGGCCTGCTCGTCGAGACAACTTTCAGTGTTGGCGGCAGCGGCCAGCTCGCATCCCTCGTGGCCGCATTCAGCGTCGTGGCCTCGTCGCCGCTGCGTTTCCTCACCACCAGCACCGGCGGCCTCGCCATTGTCACCACCGGCATGTACTGCGTCGGCCGATATGTCTCGGATATCGGCGTTCGCCGAGACGTGGTCAAGGTTCCGGTCCAAACCCTTGTTGCGCAGAGTGCTGCTACTGCTACAGAGGTCGCAACAGCACATGCTAGCTAGCTGATTGCAATCTTTCTCATTCTCATGTATTGGGTGTGTTTCCCCTAAATTCCAAACTTTCCGTCACATCACATCAAAACATTAAATATAACAAATGAAGCATGCATGAAACACTAAACATGGGTAAATAAAAAAAACTAATTGTATAGTTTTGATGTACATGACGAGACGAATCTTTTCAGCCTAGTTAGGTCATGGTAGTACAACGGTTACCACAAAAATTATCCAAACATTGATTAATTAGGTTCAAAATGTTCGTCTCGCAAAGTACAAAAAAATAGTGTAATTAGTTTTTGATTTTATCTACGTTTAGTACCCTATGTACAACAAAATGGTGTTGAATTTGGGAAGGCCTTAGGCCTTGTTTAGATGTTGAATTTGGAAGGCCGAATTTGGGAGTTTGACGTCACTTCGTAATCACTATGTCACTGTAGCATTTCGTTTGTATTTGTGAAAAAATATCCAAAGATTGATTAATTAGGCTCAAAATGTTCGTCTCGCAGAGTACAATAAAACTGTGCAATTAGTTTTTGATTTCATCTATATTTAGTACTCCATGCATGTTACGACATTTTGATGTGACGATGAATCTTTTTTTTTGCATAGTAAATTTGGGAGTTGCTTTTGGGATCTAAACAAGGCCTTAGCCAACCGGTATAGTTGTTCATTGTTGATTGACTGCTGCTTGTTTGAGTTCGTGCGTATGGCGCGATGTAGCTCCGGGCGAAAGTCTCCACCGGCACTTTGCGGGTGATAGTGGTGATGGCGCGCTTGGGGCGTCGTTCTTCCCGTTGGGGACACCATTACGGGAGCCGTGTCCTGATGCACGGGGTCTTAGGGTGAAAACCCAGTCCAGTTTATTGGACGAGCGTCGACGGAGCCTTCGGCGTCGTACCCTTCTTGGAGGCGGCGCTTATGGAGACTCGTATCAGCTTGCGGCAATGGGGAGGTGGTCTGGTTGGCCCGTGTGCGGCGGCAGAGGAGGTGTGCAAGGCCTTTGTGTTGGCGGCAAGATGCAGAGGGTCCATGGGTGATGGAGGTCTTGAGTTGGCATGCAGGGCAGTGGTGATCTCGGCGACGGTTGGGCGGAAGAAATGCTCTCAAAGTGGTTTTCAGATATCTGAGTCCTTGGCAGAGGAGTGAGGCGGTGGGAGAGCAATTCCCTTGGCCGCTAAGCAAGCAAAAGGCCGGGATTGCTTAGGATTCATTTGAGAGTTGAGACAGATGACGGCAGCTGGGGTGCTGTCCAACCGTGTGGATCGGAAGGACCTCGCAGCAGGGGATCACATCTACTCATGGCGGGCCGCCTTACCTCTACGACCACTTACCTCTACACCCACCACGGGAACCTCTAAGATTTCATTGGACTAGACCATCCAACACACTTCGCGCGCCCTATCATTTAAACAATCAGAACAGGTATCATCGTCAGCTTTTCTCCACTGATGCATACCGATCACCATTCCTGCGGAGGATTTTATTGCCAGTAGCTATTATAATTAGCAATAGAACAGTTGGCAGGAATGCAATCTTGTTGATTTGGCATCAAAAGAGAGGATCAATACAATGCAATGCAGTTGACCTAAAAGCCAAATTTTGCCAGGAGACACCGTTAAAAGTTGGATGTTGCTCCAGACCACTAAGCGTGTGTTTAGTTCGGAAAGGATGCGGGATGGGATAGTCCAGACCCTGTTTTTTGGGACGAGATCATCCCATTTTATGTTTGGTTACAGGGATGTTTCCATCACATAATTTTTGTTTGGTTACAGGGTTCAATTTTATGCGATGAGACATCTTATAATATTTTGGGCCAAATCAGCAATAGTTTTGGGCTAAGGCCCAGTTGGCCTGCATCTCTCCCTCTTTTTGTCTCACTGACATGTGGGCCTCCACGTTTCATCCCCTTCGTCTCGTTGCTTTTTCTCATGCACCGAGGGTCATTGTCCGCCTAATGTTGTCCGCCCGCTCCCCCGTCGATGTTCCTGGGCGCCGGCGCTCCATGAAGCAACGCCGCCCACGCGCACCCCTAGCCCGCGCCGGATGAGCTTAAGGCCGGTCCTCCGCACCTCTGCTCGCGCATCCATGAGCCCATCCGCCCAAACCAATCATGCTGCTACGGTAAGATTTGAAATTCCGGCAAGATTAGATTTCATAGGAAGGAATTGAGCGGAGACTCACTACGGATGTTGGATTTGGCCGGCGAACCCCGCCTCTGCCCGCAGGTTCTCTTTCTCTGCCCTTGAGCACCGCTGCTGCTTTGTTCACGATCGCTGGTGACTACCCCACACACCGTCGTGCGATGCCCATGCCGCCGAGAGGTCGCATTCATCTTCCTTCCTCGGTGATCGACGCCAAAGCCGCAGCAGGACGAGGAGCGGGAGGAGGAGGAGTAGCGTGGAGTGGGCCGGGGCGGAGGCGATGGTGGGTCCGGCGGAGCAGGGCCCGGGCAGCGGCGCTTGCGCCTTCTTGTTGTTGGGCTTCGGGTCGTTGAACGACGTCGGCGCCGGCGCGGACGGTCGGTGACCGGAGCAGCGACGACTGCGTCCACCACCTCGTGAGAGCGCGATTGGGAAAGGGATAGAGATAAGGTTTGCATGGGACCCACACACAGGGGCGGTTCACGCCTGCTCTCCTGCGCCCTCGCCCGCGATGCGCGTGCGGTTGCCTTCGATCGAGACGGGCTTTTAATTCGATTCGATCCATTCCATCGATCACTCAGCAATATTTTTCTCACCGGCCAGCCGAGCAGGACGCAAGATTTATAAGCCTATACATAAATAAAATAGTTTACAGACGGCTGTCTACGAGTTGAGACTCGAGAGACCAGTCGCATGCTCATGATGAGCCGCGGCAGCCGCACCACACGCGTTCGACTGATGATGGAGCCAAGCTGTCAGCTGTCGCCGTCGAATGCACAACGCCAGACATCGGAGCGTGGGGCTGCACCGGGAGGGATTTCAGCACTCCTGCACAATTTTTTTCTTCCGTCCATTCACCTTCTCCCACGCCGAGAAGCGAGAACTGACGGCGCCGTGTGCCTCCTCGTATCCTCCTTTCGAAAAAATTGAAATACATCTCTTCTTCCTTTTTTTTTAAATCTACATGGGTTGATGATTACTAGGGTTTTTTTTAGGTTATTTAGGGTTTAGAATTTTAGGGTTTATGATTTATGATTTAGAGTTAAGGTTTAGGGTTTAGATGGTGTTTAGATCCAGGTGCTTAAGTTTAGTGTTTTAAATAAGTGATAATTAGATGTATTAAATATAAACTAATTATAAAACTAATTACATAAGTCATGTCTATTTCACGAGACGAACCTAACAAGCCTAATTTTGCTATAATTAATACATAATTACTATACGTTTACTGTAGCATTACATTGTCTAATCATGGTGTAATTAGGCTTAATAGATTCATCTCGTAAATTTCTCCTCGTTTATGTAATGAGTTTTTTAATTAATCTATATTTAATACTCCTAATTAACATATTTATATCCAATGTGACGGCGCTAAAGTTTAGTGCGTGGGAGGCCTTAGTAATTTTTTTGAATAAGACGAGCGGTCAAACCTATGGAAGGGTTTAGGGTTTAGTAATTTTTTTGAATAAGACGAGCGGTCAAATTTGTGGTAAAAAAAGTCAAACGACCTATAATTTAAAACAGAGGTAGTACATTTGTACTCACCATTGCGTAGTTTTTACAGAGGAGGATCCGAACTTTGTTCTGGAGGACGTTTAGTAGGTCGTCGTTCTGCACCTAACCTTGCATGTGAGTTAGGGACACCTACATGGAACCCCATATGGCTCAAGACTCTGATGATATCTTCGACCTAGTCAGCATCGTCTTGACTTTTAGTTTTCTTTCTAGTCCTCATGATAGTGGTGCTTCAGTGCCCACCACCGCGAAGGTTTGTTCGGTTATGAACCATCTATTGTAATAAATATGTTATCAGCCATCCTGGAACGGATAAATGTATCATATTTAATTACCTCTTTTGAGGGGACGCTTCGTAAGCATATGGTTTGGGGAAGTGCAGCCGGAGAGTGTTATGTAGGCTGCTTCCTGTTCATATAATCATACATGGTATGCTCCCTCTAGTCATGTAAATTGATTCCTGCTACTGACGCGAGGATTGGGCTATGTATTTTTAATATTTTTGAGAGAGTGAATTTCACTGCAGGTCCATGAACTTTTCCCAAGATCTCACCTAGGTCCGCAAACTGATCTCACCTAGGTCCGCAAACTAAAAAAGGTCATCTGGGTCCATCAACTTTTCTGAGGTCTTATCTAGGTCCGCAAACTAAATAAGTGGTCATCTAGGTCCATGAATTTTTAAAAAGCTGTCGTCTAGGTCTATGAACTTTTAAAGAGCTGTCGAGCTGTCGTCTAGGTCCAAGGCGGTGGCGACGAGCCTGACCTTGACGACAGCTCTTTAAAAGTTCATGGACCTAGATGACCACTTTTAAAAGTTTATGGACCTAGATGACCGCTTAATTAGTTTGCAGATCTAGATGAGATCTCGAGAATAGTTCACGGACCTACGGTGAAATTCACTCTTTTTGAGACTTGTCACCAAACATATGGGTAATGCTTGTTGTGAATGTTTACCGAAAATGTGCATGTACTCCACCTATTTACTAGAGTACAACTGCCTAAAAATTTATTTAATGCCTGAAAATAGAAAATTACATCCCTAACCTCTACCACCCGTTCCTGCTTTAATGGGCAGTGGCGCCGCTGAAAATTGAGGGTGGGTGGAGCCGGTGCAGACGAGCGTGATGGCGGCAACATTTTCAGGCACCGGCGATGGCAGGCAGGACGCGAGGGAGTAGAATCTCTCTCGCGCGCACGCTGTCCCGAGAGCACGCATTGGCCCGTGAGTTGGCATCCGGGAATCCCCTTCTCTCTAGCTCTTCGTTCTCAATTTCTTCAATTGAAGCTCGGTTGGGTCTCTGTTATCTGAGATCCATGCGAAATTGGTGTTTAAATCCATCCTCGGCGCCACATTAACTGGCTGTGGCCAAAGGACACACCTTGGGTCGAGATTTGCGTGAATTCACTCCTCTCTGTGTACATCTAGCTAGGGTGAAGTTATGAGTTATCTGTGAGATCTCTAAACCCTAAACACCAAAAAAGGTAGCCGACAGTACCAGGACGTGCAAACGAGCAAACCATGAGTGTTAGCACAAAAAAATGAGACCAGTTCGTGAAAACGAGCCTAATTTCCTCGTTCAGTGTCCGATTTTAATAAATTTTTTGAGCTAAAGCGTAAAAAACCACCCTCAAAATGAAATTACAAAAAATAGACCATGATGTTATTTTCTAAAAAATATGAACATTTTATATAGGAATGAGGTGGCACTTCGGGTATCTCCAATATTCGACGCACACGCTATTTTCAGCGTCGAACTCCATCACAAAGGAGGTCAAGGACATCGTAGGATCGTTAATGCCCGGGCTGAAAGGATCTTCACGGTTACTATATTGCTGGCTCAAAATGTTTGCGTTGAAGACCACGTATATTAGTGTACTCGCAAAACACAATAATAGTTGCAAACAACCTTCTAATAAGTACACAAGGCATCTTAACTGCCGAAGCTAGAGCTTCATCCAGAGTGCCGTCGGTCTCCACAAGGCCAACCCCTCACATGCTTCCCTGAATGTCGCGTATACGGCACCATGTACTGTCCGAATCCTAAGCAAGAAAGGACATATACCAAGCTTCCATACCGATGCAGTGTAGCCGGCCACTGCCACATCAACAACAACCACAACAGGAGATTCTGAAATGTTTATCTAAGTTGATAGTATATTTACAAGTACTTAATACAAATAAATTGATTCATGGTTCAAACTAAACATCGTAGGTTTGAAAAGATCGATTTATTATCAAGTAACAATCTAAGAATTAACAATTAACAAGTATCTCATTTCAGACTATCTTAACAATCAATATATCATGTTTTTTTTTTAAAATCTACCTGACTGGATACTCCACAGTGAGCTGCAGGAAATTCCCAATTATTTTTGTTGGAGAATCAATCGACGCGTGTCCCTTCGCCTGCGCTGTAAATGAAACCAACAATATCTCAATAATAACAACAACCACCCAGCCTCAGTTAACGCTCACGAGTCACGACCATCGATGACTCTGTCACCGACGCCTCGCATCGTCCGCTGCCTCCTCACGCGGCGCCCCCTCGGTACCTACTCCTGACGCCTCCCTCTCTCCGAAAATCAATCCGCATCATAAAAGTAAAGGGCGCGTTGCAGATATGGGATTCTTAGATGAAGGGTTTGGTCCACGGATGTTGAGTATGCATTTGTGTGTGAGTAGTAGTTTACAAGTAGTAGTTGGTAGCTTGACAAGGGATAGGCATCAGATACGGGCCGAACTCGACCCTTAGGGGCATTTTGCCTAACGGTTGCAGAGTATCTCCAGTGAATCCCACTGGGGGTGTTCGTACCCGACCTAGATGACGCAGCTCTAGGTTCATTTGATCGAACTCCCTGTATCAACCAAAACACGTTTGACTCTGTTTCCTCCTATTTTCAGGACAAGAACTATCGCATCATCATGAGTTCGCTGTATGCCCTCAGAATCTTGATCCGAAAAGCTGATCACGCTACCTTCCCTTGGCCTTTTCTTGGGAACTTCATTTTGGTGCTATACTGTCGCCGTCCTTTGTTCGTGTCCCCTCCTGACGCTATCCCCCCAGCGATTACGTGAATTATAGGGGGCTCTATGGATATTGTTCGTCTCCTTTCCTTACCTTAACTTATTATTCGGCCTACCTTGTCCCGGGGTCCCTATTTCCACTGCGCGGGTCCTTCAGGCCTCTTTCATTCAGCCTTCCTGTTCCCCTGCCATTCACATACTTTTTTATGAACTGATATAACTTCCCCAGCTCTTCTTTCGAGCTCATCTTTGAGTTGCAAGCGCTCTATTTTGACTTTCTTTATATTCACAATACTTGCTGCGCCCCCTCGGTACCCACGCCTGACGCCTCCTTTATATCCTCCGGCCTCCCTCTCTCCCACGAAGCCACCGCTCGCTGGCTCTCCTTGCGCTTGCGCTCCTCGGCAATGTCGATCCTATATTTTTTTCGCCGATCCGCCTCCGTCGCGAGGCAGGTCCACTCGAAGCCTTCATGGTGTTGGTGAGGTCCGAGGGACAGTGAGGGAACAACAAGCGCGACGAGACGGCGCTCGTCTTCGAGATCCAGAGCTGCTGCTTGTCTTCCTCTTCGCTTTCGTGCTCACCGTCGAGACACCTGCGCCGGCTCCAAGCGGTGAGTCTCCTCCTTTCACTTCTTTTTCTCTATCCCCTGCAGCATGCGTACAAAGCCCAGCTATAGATCGGTTATTTCTTGATTTTTCTTTGTGTTTCTTGATTTCTTTCCCAATACTGGGAAGGACTGATAGGATTGTACTCTGTCTTATGTTCTTGTTCCATTGCTTAGATTGCGTGGAACAGTTGGGGGTGTAGTTTCCTGTTTTGAAGTTCGTCTGGTGATACCCTCTATGGGATGTGAATTGAAAAAAATAGTCAATCATCGAAAAGTATGGAGATTCAACCTGTCCTCCAGTTTAGGATGTGATTTGCCTCACTGGAAAGAAATCTGCAAGAGTGGAAACGAACTTCTCTGATTTCTGTGCTGATTTGTCTCGCTCACAGGCTACGGTGGGTCACTTGCCTCGCCGTACTGCTAAGTTGTTCGATAGATTTCCTGGACCGAGTAGTCAGTATGGATGTGGTGCATCCACAGGCTTGTTGATGTAAGTTGGGGTACAAGGAAAAAATAAAACTTGAATCATTCTCTTTCATACAGCATAGCCGCAAGTCTGCAATTATTTGTTTTATCATCTTGTTTTGTTTATTTGTTTGGCCTCGTTATTTCCAAGTTCTGTCTTTTTGTTGCTGAGGAAATTTGATGAGCAGCAAACAGGATTAGCATTTGTTATGTCAGTTCAGTGTTTGGAAAATTCTAGAATAAGATATGGAGAGATATTTGAATGAGAAAAGTGTATCTGCATTGT
Source organism: Echinochloa phyllopogon (assembly GCA_033239725.1). Lineage (NCBI taxonomy): Eukaryota > Viridiplantae > Streptophyta > Magnoliopsida > Poales > Poaceae > Echinochloa > Echinochloa phyllopogon. Next base: position 17,519 of record BTCW01000012.1, on the reverse strand, counting down.
TATTGTGAATATTGTAGAAAGATGCTCTTGTCACCGAGAAGAATGGGCAACTGCTACTGTAGGACAGAAATAAAACTACCTGCAGTGCAAATTGATGTAGAAGAGGTTTTAGCTTTTGGGGAGAACGACTAAGTGTGAATTGAAGGGACTATGGGCATGCAGAACATTTTGGACCCATCTCTACCCCTAAATAATACACCTAAAAAACTTCCCTACATCCACCCATGGATGTGTAATAGATGGACTCATTTACTTTAATAGACGGCTCCCCCTGACCTACTAACTCCTTGATCCCTAACTTCAGTTTCCTGCCAGATTAAATTCTTCTGTCAGATTAAATTCTTTATCCATTTATCCAGGTGTTCTGTTTATTTTGCACTGTAATTTGGTCTGTGAATTAAGTAAATGATTTACTGCACTGATATTGCTGGGAGTTGATCAACCCAACATTTTAATATTGCACACAGATTATTTTTCCTGATTGCTGAGTACTCATAATTTTTTTTCCTTTGAAGATTGAATGCACACAGATTATTTTCACTTAACCTGCAGTCAGCTAGGAAAAAGAACATGCTACATGTTCTAGGAAGCGTAGGCTTAAATAGAATTCTCATCCCACATTTGCGGGAATAATTGATCAACAGCTGAGGTAATATGCATGCTGCATGGACTCTCCTGCCACTTTGTATTGTTTAGCATTTTGCCAGCCCTTTATTTTCATGTTGATATGCCTTTAGAAATGGTGGTGAGGTCTTTTTAAGCGCTAGCATCAATCTGCTTGGGGTAACATGGATTTAGATAGGGATTTTTGAATTTTCTCTTTTAAATTTGATTTATATCTGAATTTTCCCATTTAAGCTACATATATGTAAGTCAATGAACTAGCATATTTAGCACACCAAGTTACCCAGTTAGCTAATTGGTCTGCACATTCAAAAGCAGTCATCCTGTTTTGTGCTGCAATGCGAGGATATATGAGTCCAAGGATATATTAGTTAATTATGTCTTGATCAGACACATTCTGATCTGATTTTCTCCTCATGTCTCCATCAATTTGATATTTTACACCTCAATTTTGTTGATGTTGGGGCCTGCAGTGTTTGTCTCAGGAGGGACACTGGCATCGTGAAGGTTTAGGAGGATATTGCATGTTGTGGTGTGTCATAGCAGTCATCAGTCAATCAGAGGTATTGTAGACTAGTAATTACATTTAAAGTTGTTACCAGGTCAATTTCTATATGTTTAAAATCTTAGTTGATTGGGCGCAGTGCATCTCTTGACTTTACTATGGGATTTACTTAGTAGGCAAAAATGGTTGCAGAATGTTTTTTTGGTAAAGTTTACATTTTTCATTTTATGATGATGTTGAATATCACATGAATTATTCTTTAAGTAAAAACTGACAAAATGTATTTGAACTACAGACTCCTCGCTATCCCATTAGTGCTCCTTAATTTTCTGAGACCAGCTTGTTAGCAAAATGCTTTGCAAACTGGGGATTCATTGCACGAGGAGCATAAGAACATTCTCATGTTTTTGGTTGCAAGTATTTCGTTGGTTTTGATGTTATTTTCAGCAAGCAGGCAAATGTGAGTTAGAAGTTGTAGGCAAGAAAGGTGTGGTCTAAATAAATGGAACAAATGAATGCTGGGTATAGGCTGTTGCTTGGTTGACTTGGATATGAAACTTTCTTTTCTCTGCTATTATGGCTGACAGGTTGGTCTTTTTGGTCCATTTTTTTCCTCTTTATTTTGCCTCCCCCCTCTTGTGCTACATTGTCAGCTCCTTTTTTTGCTATTTTTCCCCTTCCTCTGCCTTGCTGCTCTTACATTTTTTTTAGATCCTTTTTAACTTTGGACACAAAGAAATGTGCATGGCATCCATCTATTTTAGATCCAAGTTAATACAAACTTCTTCACTGCACTACTTATTCATTCAACATTTTTTCTGATTATTATGCTCTAACCGCCAACTAAAATGTTTGCTACATTCTCCCCGTCAGTGCCACATTCTGGTCTACAGTCTACTGCTATAGTACTGTACACTTCATACTGGTTGGTTACTGCTAGGCTTGAGAAATCTCAAATGGAACTGTATTCTAGTTACATATATTCCTGGAAATATGTGACATTGTGATCCATTTTGAGGTAAAATTTTTCTACTGGTTCTATATTTTGGTCCTACGCAGTAGCTAGTATAGCTAAGATACAAGACTCAGTTTGTTAATTTTCATACCATGTTCAGAGATAAACAAACATCACTAGGTTTCTTAGAATTGCAAGTTGAATTTTGAAGTGCATTATATATTTTGACTTAGTAGGTCCATAGCTTGGAAAAAATTATAACTCACTGATCTCTAGTCACTTTTAACATAACAGCAAAATTAATAATCAAATTAAGGCATGCTGTTATGTTTAGGGTTTTAGGGTTTAGGTTTAGGGTTTAGGGTTAGGGTTTAGGGCTTGGGCTTGGGCTTTGGGCTTTGGGGTTTGGGGTTTGGGGTTTGGGGCATAGGGCAT